>OY757558.1:12022150-12044650 GCA_963584105.1 Alviniconcha strummeri
TGTCTATTGACAACAGTGAGATAGACACTGTACCATGTCGCCAAGGCTTTACTGGGATCAGTACAGTTCAGGACTTCAGTGAACGGGGCCCAGTGCAGGTCACTGAAAAAGGCAGCCTTAATCGATCTTGAACAGTAGATGGGACAATGGTCACTTATGCTCAGGTCAGGTACACTGACCTCGGTGATTACGTCTGGGTTGTTTGTATATATATATATGGTCAATAAGAGTGGCAGACATCGGTGTAATTCTAGTAGGTGATTTCACAAGCTGGATTAAGCCTAGCAGTGTTATAGTAGAGTCCCAGGAAGAGTGTGGCTTTAGTAAATCAATATTAAAATCTAGTACAAGACTATCAGCATGGGGTTTAACAGTATGGATGTTATCTATTATTTGTACAAAGTTGTCAAACCATTCATAAGAAGCAGAAGGGTTTCTGTATAAAAAACAAACAAACAAAAACCACAAATATATTAGGAGCGTTCGTATTTGGTTTCAGTTCAAGCCAAATGCATTCAACAAGGTCACTTTCAAGGTCTTGACGCCTGTGGGTAATGTCAGCAATAGAGTTGTGTATGTATACTGCAGTACCAGTCTGTTCAATAACAATTGAATCTTTTCTCGAGACACAATAATTTGGAATTTTAATATCCTGGTCAGAAATTCTCGAGTCCAGTCGTGACTCTGTGATACCAAAATTGTTATAGTTGGGCGTTGACTGGCTAAGGAATACACACAGATCAGGAACCTTGTTATACAGATGGTACACATTCTGAAAGTAGAAAACAATAACACTCCAAAAAAGTATATTTACACATAGAGAGCGCAAAACCAAAATTCAACAGAATCGTCAAATTAACGAAAACAAAACACGGAAAGGGGCAGCAAAAGACAACAGAACAAACACATTCGTAAAATGAACTTCCGCGATAATTTACGCAAACAAAAAGGTCCAGCTGACTAGATCCGTTATTATTACGCAGTAACCAAGTATTGTAATAAATGTTGGACGTCGCAGTTACGCTTGTATACCTTGTTAGAGCGGGAACAGTAACACTGTTATACCTTTTCAGAAGGGAAACAATGAGCTTCAAATAAGCCTGGAGGACGCTACGCTACAAAGATCATCATTTACTGAGACTGGGATCGGGGCTGCTGGACATAGCTATGATGCGGAGGCCATGGGTTGTAGGGGTTGAAGTGCCAGGGGAAGGGATAGGGGAAGGGAGGCATGGGCGGGCCGCCGGAGTGGTGCCACTGGAATGGTGGGGTCCCCTGGGCGGCGTCATGCAGTGATGATCGTCATAAAGGCCATGATGGCGCAGCTGCGACCCCCGGTTCTTGTCGCTAGCAGGGTGCCGCGGCCATCGGTCCTGTGGGCGGCCACTGGGTGGTGGCTCATGTGGCGGCAGGCCTCCAGCAAGCGGAGGCCACTGGGCAGTGTTATATCTTTATGTGGGCGTACATATCAAACCAAAACAGCCATGTGGGGAGACATGTTTTATTCAGCAACAATCACCCTTGTTCCACCAGTAACATTAGTATTACATGGGTTAATTCCCTTGCATTCTCTATATAACATACATGTGTTGCTTCACAATATATATGACATCCCCTTTCTTTTGAGCAAATACCTTTGATCCAAATTTACCAAATAAACCATACACTTATCAAAACAATAAACTTACAACTGTTTCTTTCACCATGAAAAACTTTAAGGCTTTTCACTATGATCCATTCACACAACAATAATTATTCTGTTTGTTTCTTACATCTGTTAACAATTCTGTTGACTTAAACTTATTGCTGCACATTTTAATAAACTGAATAATTTGAAACTTGTTGATTTCAATATTCATAACTTTAAATGTTCATATACTATATAAAAACACTTCTAAACAATTAAAATATAAAATCACATCATATAACTATCCTTATAGGAGTTCTTGTTTCAGTGTTTGTAAAAAAAAAAAAATATCACTTTCAAACACAACTAATTTAAATCAGAACTAAACTTCTTATGCATCTGCAATGTCTTTGCACCATAAACAGTTTTCAGTGTTCACTTTTCTTCAGTGACACACATTACTATTCCTAAACATTCTATCATGTAATGTTTCACAAATGTATGAAAATTCAGTTCTTTCAAACTTATCCGTCTCTGTAGTGTAAAACACAATCACTTTGATCAACTACGCAATTATTAATTTACAGGAAAATAATACTGATCAAACAGCACTTCACTGTCCTACTTCAGTTCTTCATCACAATCACTAGACAACTGGTCACACGTGCATGATTATGGTAGACCTTATGCGTCATCATCACGAAACCTAGCTGGAATTTTGACAACTCTGCCTGATCTGGTTTTCACCACATTTTCTTTTCTGACCATTTGGCTGTTGTCATCTGATTGTGATGGAGTCTGACCACTTGTTTGATTAGCCACACATTCTGTTTCACTCTGTGATGGAACAGTCACTGGCAAATCACTGTCTCTTGAGGCAACCTCTGCGGGCCTCAGCATCCTCCTGTTTCTTCTGTACTGTTTACGCTCATCTCTGACTACATAGGATCTGGGAGTCGAGTGAGGAGTCACTACTTCAGCTCTCTTCCAGGTGTCCCCGAACTTCATCATGACTGGATCACCGGCTCGAAATGTCGACAGGTTTTCGCTTGCCTTCTTGTCGAAGTAGAATTTCTGCTTTTGCTGACAAGAGACCATTTCAGCGTGACGCTCCTTGGAATTGCCATGTCCTGGTTGTAGGAGTTTGGATGTTGTCGGTAACGTTGTCTTCAGCCGTCTGCCCAAGAACAGTTGAGCAGGAGAGAATCCAGTGTCTAGAGGACTGTTTCTGTAGTCAAGTAGTGCTTTGTAAGGATCTTTCGCCTTCACCAGTAAGCGTTTGACAGTTTGTACAGTTCTTTCTGCTTGCCCGTTTGCTTGTGGGTGGTAAGGACTGGATGTTGTGTGTTTGATATCGTAGTCCTTCATGAACTGAGCAAATTCCTCACAAGCAAACTGAGGTCCGTTGTCAGATATCAGCTCATCGGGAATTCCATACCTGGAGATCTGACTCTTCATGTATGAAATAACGTTCTTGGCTGACAGATTGTCCAGTTTGGAGATTTCTGGCCACTTTGAGAAGTAGTCCACTATGAGTAGATAATGTTGGTTGTTGAACTCAAAAAGATCCGCTCCGACCTTCGCCCAAGGTCGTTCTGGAATCTCCACTGGAATCAGTGGCTCCTTTGCCTTTGCTCTCGAGTGTTCTGCACACAATGCGCAGGCTGCCACAGTCTCTTCTATGCGTGCAGACATCCCTGGCCAGAACAAGACTTGCCTTGCTCTATTCTTGCACTTGACAATGCCCAGGTGTGTCTCATGGATCTTCTCCAACATCTCCGACTGAAGTGTTTTGGGTACTATGATCTTATCTCCCTTGAACAGCAAACCGTCCAGACAGGTGAGTTCATCTCTGTAAGACCAGTACTGTCTGACAGCTGGAGATACATCTTCTCTGTTGTCAGGCCATCCTTTGAGAATCACACTGCTCAGGGCTTTCAGTTCCAAGTCTTTTGCCGTTTCTCGTTGGAACTGTGCGTACTTTTCTGGTGAGATGGGTAAATACGACTTGGGGTTGATTGCATTTATCTCTGTCTCTGAGACCAGTTGCTCTTTTGTTTCTTGGAGGTACGATCGACTCAGAGTGTTAGCGACGTACAAGTACTTTCCTGGCTTGTAGGTCACTTGCAGGTCATACTTCTGTAGTTGCAGCAGAAAGCGTTGGAGTCTCGCTGGCGCTTGATGTAGCGGCTTGTTGAAGATTGACTGTAGGGGTCTGTGGTCTGTTTCTACCTCTACAGTTCGACCATACACAAACTGATGGAACTTTTCGCACCCGAAAACGACTGCCAGTGTCTCTTTTTCAATTTGTGCGTAGTTCTGCTGCGTTTTGGTCAGTGCACGTGAGGCGTATGCTATTGGTTGGCCTTCCTGCATGATGACACAACCAAGACCTGTAGATGACGAGTCTACTGAGAGTGTGAGAGGTAATGTAGGGTCGTAGAACCTGAGTACTGGAGCTTCTGTTGCCAGTTTCTTCAGCTTGTTGAAACTGTTCTCTTCAGTCTCAGTCCACTTCCACTCAACATCCTTCTCTGTCAGTTTTCTGAGAGGAGCACTGATGTCTGCCATGTTGGGCATGAATTTCTTCAGATATTGGATGAATCCGAGAAATGTCATCAGTTCTCTCTGGCTCTGTGGTCGCTTCATGTCTTGAACTGCTCTGATCTTCTCTGGATCTGCTTTCAGACCTTCCCCAGACAATACATGTCCGACATAGGAAATCTGGTTCTGTCGAAACTTGCACTTGCCTTTGTTGAACTTCAGACCACATGCCTTTGCCTTGTCCATGACCTGCTTCAGGCGCATGTCGTGTTCTGCTTGGTCTTTTCCCCACACCACTATGTCATCCATGATAGCTTCACTTCCCTCAATGTCTTCGACCATCTGAGACATCACTCGCTGAAATATTTCGCTTGCCGAGACAATGCCAAATGGAACACGAAGGAAGCGATAACGTCCAAATGGAGTGTTGAATGTGCACAGCTTGGAGCTTTCTTCGTCAAGTTTCAACTGCCAGTAACCTGAAGTTGCATCAAGTTTTGAAAACACCTTTGCTCCCGGCATGTTCTGTACGACTTCTTCAATCGTCTTCATGGGGAAATGTTCTCGTTTGATCGCTTTGTTCAAGTCTCTTGGGTCTAAGCAGATTCTCAGTTTCTTGGGTGTTTCTACAATGACCATGCTGTTCACCCAGTCTGTTGGCTCTTCTTGCTTCTTGATCACACCATCATTCTCCATCCTCTGGAGTTCTTCCTTGACACGATCATGGAGTGCTACTGGTACCTTTCTTGGAGCATGTACCACTGGTAGAACACTTGGGTCGAGCTTGATTTTGTATTCTCCAGGAAGACAACCTAATCCCTTGAATGAGTCTGCATACTCTTCTGTGATATCAACACCAACTGAACAAAGTCTCTCAATGAGTCCTAGTCTCTGGCACGCCTCAACACCTAGGATTGCTGTGCTGTCCATTTCTGTTACGAAAAATTGGACATTGTGTTGTACATTCTTGCAAACACATGTGAGGTTTGTTGTCCCTAGTGTCTTGATGTGATGTCCAGAATATGATGTTAGTCTTGCTCTTGACTTTGTCATCTTCTTGTCACTGACTCGACTCAGTGTTTTGAATACTCTGTGCGAAATGATATTGCACTTAGCACCGGTGTCTAGCTGAAAGTTCACTTTGACCCCTTCAACCTCTATGGTTTTGTACCAGCCTGTGTTCACAGCACTGATGTCTTTCTGATTTATTGTCCCAACAAAGTATTCTGTGTCTGAGCTATCAGAGTCATCAACTGTGTTCACTCTTTGTTTGTGTGAGTGATTGGTCACTTTCTTCTTTTTCCTACACATCTTCTCGAAGTGATTTTTTGCGTTACACTTCCGGCAGACTTTACCCATTGCTGGACAGGGAGCATCACCATGTTGCCTACCACATCTACCACATGAATGTGTAGCTGCACTGGACTTTGAGTCTTTGTGTCTCCAGTTCTTCTTCTTCACTGCATGTACACCTTGTTCAGTTTCATCTGTCATTTCTTTGAGTTGCTGAACTGAAACTTCGTCCACTCTAGCTACCTCTATGGCTCTTTCTAGAGTTAAATCTGAACCAATGTCAATGAGCTTCTCACGCACTTTGGCGGATTTTGTGCCAAACACGATTCTGTCTCGCACAATGTCATCTTCTGCTTGTCCATACTCACAGTCTTTCACCAGCAGTTTTAATGCGGTCACGAACTGTTGGACAGTCTCACCTGGTTCTTGAATCTTGCTGTGCAGTTTGTATCTTGCAAAAATTGGGTTTGACTTGGGTTGTACGTAGGCCTGGAATCTATCATAGTATTCTTGCAGGACTTTCTGTTGTGCCTCAGTCATGTCCCATGTGGAAAATATTCTTCTTCCTTTCTCGCCTACCCACAGCATCAAATAACAGCATCGCTCTTCTTCGTTCTTCGCCCTCAATGGACCTTTGAACATGAACTCTACATGCTGTCTAAAGGCTTTCCATTCTCCCACCAGATCAGCACTATCCCAATTAAATTTAGGATTACTTGACGCAGTATCCATTTTACTGTCCATCTGTGTACTTATCTGGCTTCATATGGGTCCTGTTCATCAGGATGCTTCTGGATTGAAACACATCCCACTTCTGACACCATGTTATATCTTTATGTGGGCGTACATATCAAACCAAAACAGCCATGTGGGGAGACATGTTTTATTCAGCAACAATCACCCTTGTTCCACCAGTAACATTAGTATTACATGGGTTAATTCCCTTGCATTCTCTATATAACATACATGTGTTGCTTCACAATATATATGACAGGCAGGTGGGGGCCACTGTATGGTGGCTCGAGGCGTGAACCGTCATGCGAACCGCGGGTCACAGCAGCACCACCGTCCGGCAATGACGGGCCGCCTGGGTGTCGCCGGTGGATAGCAGCTGTGCCAGTGGACGATTTCGTGCGGTTGGTATCGACACGGTAGTGAGGCTGATGTGACTGGTGGCCATCTTTGTGGTTGACTTTGTGGCTGTCCTTGTGGGGATCTTGCGTTCGTCATGAGGCTGACTGCAGTTTTCAGAAAGCAGCATCACAAGCACTTTTAACGTTATTTCAACCAGGTCGTTTCTGGCGTGTTTGCTTTGTGTGTGGCAATTGCCTCTGGCTACGAGGAAGGAAGGAAATTATTCTCTTCAGAAGGATCGCCAGTCCTCTTTGGTTTAGATGTACCACATCGGAGAAGAGCTGCTTCAGCTTATGTCGGGGTTGCTTCACGCTGAAGTTGGGCTCCAGCAGATATACAAAGCCACAGGAAGAGCGCATGCTGCTTAGCATTTGGTTGGTGTCTTCTATGGCTTGTGTATATCCACTGTTTAGAAGGAGAATGGAGGTGAAGGCTATGGCAGCTTTGGGGAAGACCCTCACCAGCTGCTTGGCTAGCGCTCGGAAGCTGACAGTGACCAGCTGCTTGTCATATTTAGTGTCCGAGCAGTCGTTGGTGCCAGTGTGGACAATAACATGACTGGTGTCCTCTCGAGGTGACTGGTTGGTCAGGCTAGCTGAGAAATCACCGGCTGTAGCTCCCCCAACCGTCCTGACATGGATTTTACCGTTTTGGTCCAGCCTTCGTCTGTCCACATTGCGCAGATTGGAGTCACCAATCAGGAGGGCAGCTAGGCTGCCTTCCTTAGGGAGTCGCAATGAAGGGGGAACCTGTCTGGATCTGTTCACTCGGATGTCACGTATGGTGCTGTCGGCAGACCTATCAGCCGCTGTTTCGTTTGTAGACAGCTGCTTTGGTTGTTCCGAGTTGAGGGTGGAAGAGTCAGTGGTCGTGTCAGTGGTGGTGGAGAGAAGGGATGTACTTTTATCGGTACTTTTATCGGTCCGAGGGGTTTGTGGCATCGACAGAAGGCCTGTTTCGGTCTGTCCATCCATCTTCTGTGCATTAGGGGAACGGCCTGATGTGGTGTGGCACTGCATTCCGGCGGAAAAGGAGGAAATACGCTAGAAGCGGTACGATACACCTACACAGGTCACGTATGCATGGCAGACAAGTAGCAGCGCATGGCGCCCATCGTGAAAGGCCGGGTTATACAACACGAGAAAAGGCACTAAAAGTGAATTGTTCCTAATATGCTTTTAGCATCTGAGGACATTAAGCAAAAACAGAACGAACGAACGGAGAACTAAAAGTGACACGTACAGTTAGTTAACAGGGCCTTGTGTTCGCAACTAAACGCTTCACAGCCGCTGACCAAGACAACGAGGTATCAGGTCGGATGCGATTATGCCATAGCCGGTTCGGTCAGTGCGTGGGCTTCTAGCCCAAGAACAAAGAATTGTGCGATGAGAAAAATCAAAAATCAAAATCAACAAAATCACTAATAAATTACTCGGTTACCGTTAAAATTCCAAACTAATCAACATTTCGAGAGCGCAAACACTTACATTTTCCAAGATCCATTTTTCAGTCGAATCGCGTCATTGTTTCGCGAGTTATACTCACAAACTGACGGAGCAAGTTCCTTCGCGTGCACGCCGGTCAGAGGGTGCGGAGAGGGAGAGAGAGAGAGAGAGAGAGAGAGAGAGAGAGAGAGAGAGAGAGAGAGAGAGAGAGAGAGAGAGAGAGAGAGAGAGAGATGTATGAGTCTGTGAGTGTGTGTGTGTGTGTGTGTGTGTGTGTGTGTGTGTGTGTGTGTGTGTGTGTGTGTGTGTGTGTGTGTGTTTTAGCGTAGTTATAGTAATTACTTTGTACATTGCTTTATAATTATGTACCTGTTTTAAATTATTGTAACGTGGTTCTGTTTTATAATGGTTGTTTTATTCGCTGTTTCTACAAGTACTTCTTTTATATTAGTGTAATTTATGAAGTGTGTATTATGTGATTGATTGTATACGGTATGTTAATAATTTACATGGTATATAGATTATGTACATGTATGTGAAAAAGAGCGTTAAGCTCGCTCACCGGGGAACAGCGCTACAGACATGTTTTTATATATATTGTTTTTAATTATTGAAAGCTTTGCGGTTTGATTCATCTGTCTTTCTTTGACAACATCATTGATCTTTTTCCGGTGTAGAGGAAATTAAGTTATCCTAGGTGGAAATTTCCTAGACTAAGTACTGGGTTAGTTCAGTGTACCCCTTTTTTCCAAAGTCTGGCTGGGTTCAAATTTCGACAGGTTCAATCAATTGTATTACGCATACGCACTCGCGGTCGGTCTGTTTGTCTGTGTGTGCATGTCTCTCTCTCTCCCCCCCCCCCCCCCCTGCGTCTCTGTCTCTTTCTGTCTGTCTTTCTCTGCCTCTCTGTCTCTGTCTGTCTGTCTGTCTGTCTATCTGTCTGTCTGTCGGTCTGTCGGTCGGTAGGTCGGTCGGTCTCTCTCTCTCTCTCTCTCTCTCTCTCTCTCTCTCTCTCTCTCTCTCTCTCTCTCTCTCTCTCTCTCTCTCTCTCTCTCTCTCTCTCACACACACACACACTACGCACGCACGCAATCACGCACGCACGCACGCACGCACGCACACACACACACACACACACACACACACACACACACACACACACACACACACACAAACAAACACACACATGGTCCAACCACAGCCAGAAACCAGTGCCCCTTTGTCCAGGGGAATTATGTTCCTTCTACACCGTTATCGGCTCTGATCACCCATTGGTCAATACCAGTGTTTTGTTGTCTGCGTCAAAACCAACACCGTCTGCTTGCTGCCTTGGGCTCAGTAGGTTTGTCTGTTCGTTTATTTGAGAGCAGGATTGATCTCTTGTAATATTCGGCTGGATTATAGCCAATGGTCCACAAGTGGTCTATTCAACAAGGCTGCATAATTTCTCACGACTTCAAGCATAAACGTTCACTTGTTTTCCCTGGGCTGCACCTATGTACGCTCATACACCATCCACCTGGCTGTAGTCTGGTTTACACATCTCCTGGTTACACTCTACCAGTAACTGTGTTGTGTCCAGAGCTGTGGTCCAGCTAGGTATTCGTGATTTAGTGACTTGGCTGTAGTCTGGTTTACACATCGTCTGCTTATAAATCTAACTATAACTGTGCTGTGTTCAGAACTGGCATCTAGACTTTGATTCGGATTTGGTGACCAGCCTGTTATCTGGTTTACGCATCGTCCGGTTATAAGCTTCTAAATATAACTGTGCTGTGTTCAGAACTGTGAATTAGATTTTGATTCGGGATTTAGTGACCTGGCTGTAGCCCGGTGTACACATCGTCTGATTATAAACCTTCTGCGAAATAGATTTTGATGTGGGATTGAGTGACCTGGCTGTAATCCGCTTTACACATCGTCTGATTATAAACCTTCTAAGTATAACTCTGCTGTGTCCAGATACTGTCATCCAGATATGTGATCCAGCTGTGTATTCGTGATTCAGTGACCTGGCTGTAGTCTGGTTTACACCTCGTCCGGTTATAAACCTTCTAAGTATAACTGTGATGTGTCCAGAGCTGTGAACTAGATTTTGACTCGGGATTTAGTGACCTGGCTGTAGTCTGGTTTACACATCGTCTGAGTAAAAACCCTATAAGTGTGCTGTGCCCAGATACTGTGATCCAGCTGTGTGATCCAGCTTTGTATTGGTGATTCACTAACTTGGCTGTAGTCTCGTTTACATATCGTGTGATTATAAACCTTCGATGTATAACTGTGCTGTTCCCAGATACTGTGATCCAGCTATGTATTCGTGATTCAGTGACCTGCCTGTAGTCTGGTTTACCCATCGTCTGACTAGAAACCTTCTAAGTATAACTGTGCTGTGTCCAGATATTGTGATCCATCTATGTATCCCTGATTCAGTGACGTAATTGGCTGTAATCCGGTTTACACATCATCTGGTTATAAAACCTCTAACTATAACTGTGCTGTGTCCAGAACTGTATCTAGACTTTAATTCGGTATTCAGTGACTTGGCTGATGCCTGGTCTACAGATCATCTGGTTATAAACTCCCGAACTGTAACTGTGCCCTGTATGGAACTGTGATCCATTTGTTTTAAATAATTTATTTGCTTTCTGTTGTTGTTCTTGTTGTTCTTGCTTTTTTGTGATTTAGTGACTACACATTATCTGGTTATAAACCCTCTAATTATAACTGTGCCCTATATGGAGCTTTGATCCTTTTATTTATTTATTTTTTATTTAGAGACTTGGCTGTATGCTGGCTTACACAATTTCTGTTTATTAAAAAACACTCCAACTGTAACCATACTTCTTTCTTTCTTTTTTTATTTTTAGAACGGCAACTGTGATCCAGCTTTTGATTCGGGATTTTGTGACTTGCATTTTGAACTGGTGCAAAAGACCTTTGAATGCGTGTTTTGTCCGGAGAACTTGATTGAGCCAAAATGGTTGACGGGACGTTTATACCCAAGAAGTAGCTGTCTGATCCAGCATTTGACTTGTGATTGGTTCGACGGGACGTTTAATACCCAAGAAGTAGTTAACTATCTGATCCAGCTTTTGACTTGTGACTGGTTCGACGGGACGTTTAATACACAAGAACTAGCTAACTATCTGATCCACCTTTTGACTTGTGATTTGGTAACTTTGTGTTTTCAACTGGTGCAAAAGACCTTTAAATGTGTGATTTGTATTAAGCTTTGGCCTAAACGGTTGACAGGATGTTAAAATCCAAGAACTAACTACTTGATCCAGCTTTTTACTTGTGATCGGTGACTTTGTGTTTTGAACTGGTGCCGAAGAATGTTGAATGTGTGGTTCGGTCTGAGCGTGAGCCGAAAATGGTTGACAGGACGTTAAAATCCAAGAACTAACTAACTATAACCATCTAAATACTTCTCGGTCAACTACTGACTTTTTACGGAAGCTACATATCCGTATATTTACAGATGTATTTGCATTCTTGGTTACAACACAGTTCTAAACTGCTCAGATTCAGGAGGAGAACAGCAGAGCCGCGACTGATCTTTGAACACTTGAGGTCATTTCGCCAAAGTGCTGACCATGATTAGTTCAAGTGACCAATCCCATGTGTTTTTCAGCATGGCCATCATGCTTCAGAGTCTAATCGCCTTGTTCGCGTTGTCTGCACAAACAGGAGCTGTGACGTCTGCTACTGACAATTCATCGGTGTCAACAAAACTAAACCTTTACAATGCGTTATCAGAATACGTGTTGCCGAAGTTCAGCAACACCATGAGTAGCCTGCGTGTCGATGGAAACACTGGCAGTCGTGTGTCAACAACGGCAGGTGATGTGAACACTATGGCTGTTGACAATGCAGGCGGTTCTGCCGACAGCGATAGCATTCCTACAACTGCAGCCACCTTTGACAGAACCAGGAATGCAGGCAAAGTTGCCGGTGAAAATGTATATGGAAAGACTGTTAACATCACTATGAATGCAGGCAACGTTGCCAGTGAAAATGTATATGAAAAGGCTGGTAACACCACTATCAGTGCAGGCAACGCTACCAGTGGAAGTGTACACGGGTATACCGCTAGCAACACCATGGATGCGGATGCTGTCACCAACGTAATCAATGGGACTGTTTCTGCTGACACTGTCACCAGCGTAATGAATGGGACTGTTTCTGCTGACACTGCAGCCAGCGTAATGAATGGGACTGTTTCTGCTGACACTGTCGCCAGCGAAAGTGTTTCTGGACAGGCCTCAGATTTTCAGACGGTCAGAAGCACGAGAGGTGCTGTAAATTCAGGTCTGGATTTTGGACTCGTCACAGGAGTATCAGAAAACGCTCATTATGAACTCATCACAGGAGCATCAGAAAACACTCATTATGGACTCATCACAGGAGCATCAGAAAACACTGAAGCCACTCAAGCAGTGTCTGGCCCCGTTCACGCTGGAGCAGAAGACGACGAAATGATCACCGAAAGCGTATTTACATCAGCTGCAACCACAACAGGTCCCACCACCGCCTCTCACCTGACCACAACATCCCCCACGTCGCTGACGAAAGACTGTGACGTCATGCTGTGCGAAAAGAATGCCGGGTATTTTGTTATTAACACAACGGCCTGTGCAATAAACGACTCACCGACGATCGTCACGTCCATGAACACCACTGTGGAAATTGTAACGAATGAGAACTTAGAATGTCCCGGGGTCCTCTGCTTTTGGAATATCGATATCCCTGAAACGACTTACGTTATTGTAACCATTAATCGGCTGGCGTTGGAAAAGGACTGCGGCAACAGCACCCAATTCCTGGAATTCCGCGTCGAAAGTGCCGTCAGAGTCCCACGATTCTTCGACATGTCAGTGCTGAGAAACAGAAGCGTGACCTTCATCTCCTTTTCCTCCGTCTCCTTCCGCTTCTGGGGTCACAACCTTCATCTTACTTCCGCCATAACGTTGCATTTTCGTTTTCAACATGATAAACCAGTAGAGGACCTGCCAGTGGTGCGACTAACAGACACAGTCAGATACGTGACGTCGCCAGGGTTCAACGGACTGGATCGATTCTACCCCAGTCTTTACCGAGGCATATTGCATGTGGATATTTCGAAGGACGAGTGCGTGTTCATCAGCTTTACTCACTTTCTTTTGGAGGAGCATGACGACTGTATATACGATTACGTGGACTTTACTGCGACGGCGCCCAGCCAAACGTGGAGAAAGTGTGGACAGCAAGACATACCATCACAGGTGTACCGCTCCTCTATAACCCTCTTCTTCCGCACTGACAGATACATTGAGAGAACAGGGTTCAAGATGATGTATGCCATCCTTCCCAGGTCCCAAGAGCCCCAGCAGCTGTCGGAAAACCTGTACAACTGCTCCGTTCCCCATTTCCACAGCTTCAAGCCGCTGCTCAGCTGTAATATGGTGACGGAATGTCAAGGAAACGAAGACGAAGAAGATTGCAGTTACCATAGCGACGAATGTGGAGACGGAGCAGCAGACGCGGGAACCAAATGCTACAGGTTTGCTCAACGTGGCGGAAACCTGAGCTGGAGTGATGCTAATTATCAGTGCGTTAAGAACAACCAGAACCTGATCACTCTGGCAACACCGGAAGAGTTAATAAGATTCAGACAGATCATGGCTTCAGTGAGGAATCCACGAACTATTTACATCGGAGCTCAGCTGGTGGACAGACGCGGTACTGTGCAGACAGAAGCTCTGTACAAACACCTGTGGCAATGGGTCGATGGCAGAACAGCTTTTGTCCTCGGCAGATTTGGTCCGGACTCACCTCCCCAGTGTGCTTATTACGAGTTCGCTACAGGAAATGCTTCTTCTATGGATTGCCGAGACGCGCTTACTGCAGACATAATCTGTGAGTTTGGCAAACAAAACCCACAGTCAGTTGTTGAAAGCGGAGTGAAGCTGGCTAGCAGTATATCCGTTGGTATTGAAGAAGCAGTGTGGAACGTGAGCGTGGTTCAGTGTCTGCCAGGTCACGTGACAAGGGACTTCCTGTCATGTGACGCACTTACTCAGTGCGGTGCAAAAGAATCCATGACGTCATGTCACTCAGGAAACGTCACTATAGCCATGTTTGTTTGTGAACGTACCCATGAAGCTGTGGACTACACTCTGCTGTGTGACCATATTCAGCACTGCGAGGACAATACGGATGAGAGTTTCTGTCGCTTTTCTCCTTGTTCCATTTCTGAGTTTCGATGCCAAAACGGACAATGCATTGCTGGGGAACAATTTTGTGATGGAAAAACGGACTGTTACGGCGGTTCGGATGAAATCTGTGTAAGAAACCAAGAATATCTGGAACTGACCACTATGCCACCAGCAGTACTCGACGTGGATGACATAGGAATGCCTTTCCTCTCGCAGTTGACTGATTCAGATGAATGTCCAGTGACCCACTTTCAATGCTCCCAAGGATACTGCCTGCCCATCTATCTCCGCTGCAATGGTGTGGATGATTGTCCGAACCGTGAGGATGAGGCATCATGTGAGAGCTACACGTGTTCCGGTTTCTACCGCTGTCGAGGGTCCAAAGTGTGTCTGCATGCTGACCACGTGTGTGACGGCTTGTTCCAGTGCCCTCAGTTTGATGACGAGTTGCTGTGTGAGAAACTGACCTGCCCTGACGTGTGTCACTGCCAGGGTCTGGCCTTTGTCTGCACTGCCAACTTCTCAGCCAGCTCCTACCCTGCTCTTCGCTACCTGGACGCCAGTGGTTCCGGTATGGCACCCAGTGACTTGACTCACAACCTCTTCCTGATATATCTTCGTCTGTCCGACTGCCGCATTAAAACACAACCAACTTTAGAGCTTCCTAATCTGAGGCATTTAGATTTAAGTAAGAATGAACTAACACACATCTACATGGAGTATTTTGTTTCCATGAAGAACCTACGAGTTCTGGTGTTGTCCGGTAACCCCTTGTCATCGATAACAAAGACCGTGTTGCCGGGTCCAGGCACGTTGATGCTTGAGACTATCAACTTATCGGGTATCATTGTTGATGTGTTCAACGGAAGTGCACTGGCTGGCTGCCCAAACCTCAAGACATTTAACATTTCGCGCAGCAAACTGACGACAATAGATGACGAAGGTTTCAGCTCCACGCCGCTGCTGGAGAACTTGGACGTGAGCGGTTCCCCGTTGAAGGACTTCCCTACTGACCTGCTGAAACATTTAGCCTATCTGAAGGTGGTGCATGCTGACAACTACAAGTTGTGTTGTGAAGCCATGCTTCCTGAACACTTCAACCTGGACAACTGTCACGCCAAGCAAGACCTGGTGGCGTCGTGTGAAGACCTTCTCAAGTCCAACGTGTACCGCGCATTCCTGTGGATCTTTGCTTTACTGTCCATTGTTGGCAACGTGGGCAGCTTTGTGGCCAGACTTTACCTCAGCAACAACGGCGTAGGTGTCGGTAGCTTCAATATCTTTGTCACCAATCTGTCCATTGCAGACTTCTTCATGGGGGTCTACCTGGCAATTGTAGGGGTGGCTGATCAGATCTACCGGGGGAAATACCTCTGGTCTGGCGACCAGTGGAAGAAAAGTACGGTCTGTAAGATCGCTGGCTTTCTGTGTCTGATGTCCAGTGAGGTGTCGGCCTTCATCATCTGCCTCATCACTCTGGATCGCTTCCTCGTCCTGCGCTTTCCTTTAAGCAGCCTCCACTTCAGTGGCAGCTCCGCGCTGATAGCCTGTGCAATTATCTGGGCAATAGGAATTGCCTTGGCAACAGTCCCTCTCTTCCCTATGGTGTCACACTGGGACTTCTACAGTCAGACCGGCATTTGCATCCCACTGCCATTTACCTCCAGTGAGAGTTTCCAAGGTTACCACTACTCCTTCAGCGTGATGATCATTCTGAACTTCGTGCTGTTCCTGCTGATCGCTGTGGGCCAGGTGATCATCTACTGGTCTGTGCGCTCCAACTCCATATCCTCGTCCAAGAAAACGGGGTCCAGAGACGCTACCATCGCGCGCCGCCTGACCACCATTGTTGTGTCCGACTTCCTGTGCTGGTTCCCTATCGGCTTGCTGGGTGTGCTGGCTTCCACAGGAACTCCCATCCGTGGCGAGCTCAACGTCGCTGTGGCCGCCTTCGTCTTGCCCTTTAACTCCGCGCTGAACCCCTTCCTCTACACCTTCAACGTGCTGATGGAGAAACGCCAGAAAGCACAGGAGGCGTATTTGCTGAAGCGCCTGGAATCTAGAATGTATACAGAGCAAACACGCACTGATGCTGCGCTAACCGCCTCATTGCCTGTCAACAGATCCACTGCTATGGAACTGATCAAAACTTGGCTGAACGAGCGAGTCCTCACCAAGAAAGACATAATGCTATGTTCTGCAGCATCGGGGCAGCCAGTAAATGATGTACCTCACTGAGCTGTCTCTCACAAAGAGTTTTGTCGCTCTCATCTTTAAGCCCGTTCTTAACTGGGCGAACTGTTTGTTCGCCGATCATACTCCGGACAGTTCGACAACTATGATTCGTTTCTTAATTGAACATTTAGTTCGCTGAACAGGGTTCGGACAGTTCGACGAACTACGCTTCGTTCTTAACTGGTTTACAATGAGATGCAAGCTTCGGCCCGAACATACGTGATAATCGCAGCAGACAGCATGATCCAGAATATCGGCTAAGGTCAAGTCAATATACTTTAATCATCCCTCACAGGGTAATTCAACTAACTACTATATTATTTTGGATCTCAGAGACAAGGCAGTGCCTCAACAATTAGGTCAATTCCTTCCGAAGCGAGTGAAGTATCGACACCGTCATGCATTTTCTTTCTTCCTCATCTACAGGGGAACCCTTTGCTTTCAACCAGTCAAGGCAATGTTCGCCGAACTCGGCGAATATTCCCAGAACTTGTTGAGCGAAGCTTTTTGGACCCCGAATATAGCTTCGTCGTAGTTCGACGAATATTCCCAACTAGGTTCGCGAAGCAAAGGTTCGCCCAGTTAAGAACCAACTAGGTTCGACGAATAACCCGACCTATGTTCGGGAAGTATAATTAATGTTCGGCCAATTAAGAACGGGCTTGAGAGGATACTGACTGAAATATTCCGACAGTCGTACAGAATCAGTCCTACGCACAGGCTTCGCGAGTTGATAATGAAGCTGAACAATAATAATCATGTGAGCAAGTGCGCTTTGCACAGTTTTTACGGTAATCCCGCCCCGGTTATCAGATCCAAACAATTTTATTACTCTACCGCTAGTAACCTGGGAACGGAGCAGACGACGCTTTCGTTTTGAAGCACTGCGCATAGCGTAGGCCTAACATCTCACGGCTTCACACAGCCAACCGGTCAATAGCCGGTGCGCGCCAGATTCAGTTTTTTTTTTCTCTTTTTTTCTTTACATTTTTGATTGCTTGTTGTTTATTTACCTACTCCTTTTTATGCACCGAGCCATGTGTAATATAATTTGGCATCTTAGAATATGTACATGTTGTTTATTTAAACGCAAGATCGAGCTAAATCATTAGCCGATGACTCGCTGTTGTTGTTGTTTATTATTAATGTCGTCGGATGTCATCTGACATAACAGGGATAAGATATCGGAAGCTCTTAACCATCTAAAGTTGATAAAATCGGTTTGACTATGTAGCGAATTACTTTTAGAAAAAATCTCTCACATAAAATCTACTATGTATTTACTCGGGTCTTGTGGTATTTTCGGGAATGAGTTTCAAAACATATTATAGATATTTCATTTATTTACAAGTCTGCTCGGTTTACAAACGGATTAAATATATATATATATTTACAGATTGATCGGTTAAAACATTGTCTGAAATAGAAACATGCAAACAATAGACATGCAGCCTGTATTCTTGTCATGCATTTATTTATACATAATTCATTATGAAGGTGAAGTCATTGTTAAGTTAGAGTTAAAAGCCCCAACTCCGAGCTGTTCTTTTTCTAGCCGCCAAGTGCAAGGCGCGGCCTTCTCCGTTTAGTAGTGAACTGTTGTTTTGACTCGATTAAAATAATTCTGTGTCGATCAATACTTTACAATATATTTTGATTAACTGACTTCATTTTTAGGCCGAAATTAAGTACTGTATTCTGTAGAGGTTAAGTTTTATTAATAGACTACTTGATATCAGTGATACTGCGATAAGATAACGTGCCCCGGGCGAAAGGCCACGCCGATTGGTTTGTTGCTGGTCTTTGAGTATGTCTTACTTCTCACACAGAACGCTGTATTATAATTGTTCTGTACCATTTTAACCGTCGGAGCGTGTATTTTATTCTGATGTCAGTTTTATCTACATTAATATTGTGTACACTGTGTTAGCTGTGATTTAGTTGTATGAATCTGTTTATAGACAGGCACAAGTCACGTTTGCTGTAAATCAGATAGGTCATGTTTGTACATTTTGTTTACATGAACATGGTTTAAAAAATTGTAACTTTAGCTTTTTTATTTGATGTTTTTCGTGAGTTAATTAGAGTAGTCATTGTTGAGAAAATTGTACTTGTACGGGCGGAGGAAAGACTAATGTCCAGAGGGCCGATTTGATTGTAGCGAGAGCGTGTTTTCCTTGCGGCCCACGCCGCACTGTTATCTGAGTGTGCGAGTGAGCATTGTGGGGTTCAGAGGTCAGGAGCTGTGTGAAAGTCGAGGTGGCCGTCCTGGGCTCCCAGGACAAATAAGCCTTACGGTTTCTGTGGACGTAAAGCAACACTGAATGATGCTTAACCACTGGTCACAGTTTGTCCCTAATATGTGACCTGTTCTCACGAAAGGAGTCTTAACTTAAAATTTGGCAGCTTGAGATATCTGCATGTCTCAAATCTGCAAGTTTTGCTTGTTATTTTGATACTTAAATAACATTTCTACTCCAAAACATGTAGATGTGATTTGTTTTCAAGGTTGCATGTGTGGCGGAGGCCATTTTGAAAAAAATCTGATTGAAAATTTTCATTGTGCATTTAGTAGCATTGAGTAGCAACATGAGCTTGAAATGTACTAATCTTTACCAATTTTGGCACAGGAACATATCAAAAATTGGGGCACCTGAACATTTGATATTTCAAGACGAGTTAACTTTTAATATATTTTGTTAATGTTTTTAATCCGATGCTCACGGTTTAAAAATGAGCAAAACTGATGCCAGTTAGGGTTAATAAAACGCGTTTTAAAGATATTTATTCAACCTTTCAGAGCATATCAATGCAAACAGACCAAAGTTTAATGCTTATAGACTATATCTCGCAAAGATCTGACAACACCGACATCCGAGGACATGAAGCTCTACATCATTATCAGCAGCATTTTGGGGATGCTGTAAAAAAAAAAAAAAAAAAAAAAAAATCTGCTGTAAAATAAATCCTGATTGCCTTACGCCTGCTGTGGTCTCCCTTTTTGACTGATTGTGTTGCCTGTATTCTACCACTCCACACCATCACAACAACAATTATTATTATTATGACTGAAAACAACAGCAACAGTAACAGTGTACTCTTGAATGTGGTATTTTTTCGAAATTGGAGCACATAGCCCATTACCAGGCAAAGAACAAAACACAATCAAACAAACTTCCGCGAGCACGCACGCGTGCACACACACACACACACACACACACACACACACACACACACACACACACACACACACACACACAAACTCACAAACACATACATACATACAAGCAAACACGCACGCACGCACGCACGCACGCACGCACACACACACACACACACACACACACACAAACTTACGCCCGCACGCACGCACGCACGCATTCACGCACATACATACACAGAGGCAATATCACAGCTTGAAGAGGTGCGAGATGCAAAGATGATTTCAAAGCTGTGAGTGTGTTTGATGAGCCAGTGCTGCAAGGGAGACTACTGCAGACAGACCATGCAGCTGCAGACTTTCTACAGTGAGACTGGCATCTGCATCCCACCGCCATTGACCTCCAGTGAGAGTTTGCAAGGTTACCACCACTCCTTCAGCATGATGATCATTCTCAGCTTCGTGCTGTTCCTGCTGATCGCTGTGGGCCAGGCGTTCATCTACTGGTCTGTGCGCTCCAGAAAACAATCAGCTAGGAAGAATTATTCCGAAGAGATCACCTGTATGTAGTAGTTAAGACTATAGAGTCGGATAAACAGTTAGTTAGCTCTCGCTGGCAAACCTTGCAGTGTATTCGCAGACTCGAGACAGCGCAGCAGGAGACGTGGAATACAGTTGGTGACCACTGCTCACCCGGGAAGACCTTGATGTGCACTCAGAGACTCGTGGTGTAGCAACAGGAGACGTGCTAACAGTTGGTGAATATTACTCACCGGGGTAGACCTTCCAGGGTAGTCACAGACTCGTGGTAAAGCAACAGGAGACTTGCCAACAGTTTGTGAACACCACTCACCCGGGTAGACTTTCCAAGGTACTGACATACACGTTCTAGAGCATGATGAGCCGTGCTACCAGTTTGTGAACACTACTCACCCGGGCAGACTTTTTCAGTGCACTCATAGACTAATGGTAGCTAAAACGTAACTAAAACGTTACTAGTCCATGGTCCAGGTATCGAGCCCTCCACTCCCCATTGGAGACAATGACTTTTGCATTGCAGACAATGATTTTTGGATAGCTCTGTATGTGCCAGCTTAGAGCAACTAAGTTTTCCCGTGCGATCTTAGCGTGACAGTACTTACTCTAAGACGTGTTTCATATCCAGGTGTTTTTCGACAGGTATCGGTGTGGACCAAGACGGTGGATGTTTACTGCGGCCACGTGCGTCTATACACTACACTCTGATGGGAGGGAAGGGGAGGGGGAGGGGTATACGCGTGCACACACACACACACACACACACACACACACACACACACACACACACACACACACACACACACACACACACACACAAGTGGTCCAACCACAGCAAGAAACCAATTGCTCTTTGTTCAGGGAAATTATTTTCCTTCTACACCGATATCGGCTCTGAGCACCCATTGGTCAATACCAGTGTGTTGTTGTCTGCGTTAAAACCAGCACCGTCTGCTTGCTGCCTTGGTCCGTTCCTTTATGCAAGATACCCCCAAGTGTGTGTGTTTGGAAGAGAGATGCTTTTGGAGGGGTAATACGGGTGGTTCTATCACAACTTCAACAATCCAGCAGGGAAAAGGCTGGGTGGGGTAGGGGTACGGGTGGGGATGAAGGGTTTCATGAACGATTTGTAATTTTACCCGTTGTCAATGAATTATTTACTCTGACTTTAATACGGATGGTTCTATCACAAATTCAACAATCCAGCAGGGAAAGGCTGGGTAGGGTAGGGGTACGAGTGGGGGTGGGGGGTTTCCTGAACGATTTGTAATTTTACCCGTTGTCAATAAATTATTTACTCTGGCTTTTCACCAAGCATCAGTTTCCATCCCCGATCTCGGTGCTTCCTGCACTACGCAAACACCGGGTGGGTTATGGGTGCTGTGTTCAGTGTTCGTTTTAAGCGCCACCGTTATTGCAGAGGAGCATTCATGCACTGTAGTGTTTATTTCAACCTCCACTGTTATTGCAGTGAAACATTCAGGCACTGCAGTGTTTATTTCAACCTCCATCGTCATTGTAGTGAAACATTCATGCACTGCATAGTTCATTTCAACCTCCACCGTTATTGCAGAGGAACATTCATGCACTGCAGTGGTCATTTCAACCTCCACCGTTATTGTAGAAGTTGCATGCACAACAGTGTTCATTTCAATCTGCACCGTTATTGCAGAAGTTTCATGCACTGCAGTCTTCATTTCAACCCCCACCGTTATTACAGAGGAAGATTTATGCACTGCATTGTTCAATACAACCTCCACCGTTATTACAGAGGAAAATTCATGCACTGTAGAGTTCATTTCAACCTCCACCGTCTTTGTTGAGGTTGCATGCACTGCCGTGTTCACTTCAACCTGCACCGTTATTACAGATGAACATTCATGCACTATAGAGTTCATTTCAACCTCCACCGTTATTGCAGAGGAACATTTATGCACTGCAGAGTTCATTTCAACCTCCACCGTTATTGCAGAGGAACATGCACGCACTGCAGTGGTCATTCCAACCTCCACCGTTATTGTAGAAGTTGCCTGCACAACAGTGTTCATTCTAAACGGATTCGACTGTCGTAACCTGACGGTAAACATCATTTTGTTCTGACCCCAATAATCAATACTTCGCATTTGTTTGTGTTGACATTTCGTATTTTGCAATAGTATTTCAGGCTTCGCAGCGATGTTGAGAGGTTGTTCTCGGAGAGAGAGAGAGAGAGAGAGAGAGAGAGAGAGAGAGAGAGAGAGAGAGAGAGAGAGAGAGAGAGAGAGAGAGAGAGAGAGAGAGAGAGAGAGAGAATGACTGAATAAACTTTATTTTACGAGGGTAGTGGAG
>OY757558.1:12049650-12062150 GCA_963584105.1 Alviniconcha strummeri
TTGGTTTCAGTTCAAGCCAAATGCATTCAACAAGGTCACTTTCAAGGTCTTGACGCCTGTGGGTAATGTCAGCAATAGAGTTGTGTATGTATACTGCAGTACCAGTCTGTTCAATAACAATTGAATCTTTTCTCGAGACACAATAATTTGGAATTTTAATATCCTGGTCAGAAATTCTCGAGTCCAGTCGTGACTCTGTGATACCAAAATTGTTATAGTTGGGCGTTGACTGGCTAAGGAATACACACAGATCAGGAACCTTGTTATACAGATGGTACACATTCTGAAAGTAGAAAACAATAACACTCCAAAAAAGTATATTTACACATAGAGAGCGCAAAACCAAAATTCAACAGAATCGTCAAATTAACGAAAACAAAACACGGAAAGGGGCAGCAAAAGACAACAGAACAAACACATTCGTAAAATGAACTTCCGCGATAATTTACGCAAACAAAAAGGTCCAGCTGACTAGATCCGTTATTATTACGCAGTAACCAAGTATTGTAATAAATGTTGGACGTCGCAGTTACGCTTGTATACCTTGTTAGAGCGGGAACAGTAACACTGTTATACCTTTTCAGAAGGGAAACAATGAGCTTCAAATAAGCCTGGAGGACGCTACGCTACAAAGATCATCATTTACTGAGACTGGGATCGGGGCTGCTGGACATAGCTATGATGCGGAGGCCATGGGTTGTAGGGGTTGAAGTGCCAGGGGAAGGGATAGGGGAAGGGAGGCATGGGCGGGCCGCCGGAGTGGTGCCACTGGAATGGTGGGGGGCCCCTGGGCGGCGTCATGCAGTGATGATCGTCATAAAGGCCATGATGGCGCAGCTGCGACCCCCGG
Organism: Alviniconcha strummeri; assembly: GCA_963584105.1. Taxonomy (NCBI): domain Eukaryota; kingdom Metazoa; phylum Mollusca; class Gastropoda; family Provannidae; genus Alviniconcha; species Alviniconcha strummeri. Next base: position 12,050,501 of record OY757558.1, read on the forward strand.
TTCTTGTCGCTAGCAGGGTGCCGCGGCCATCGGTCCTGTGGGCGGCCACTGGGTGGTGGCTCATGTGGCGGCAGGCCTCCAGCAAGCGGAGGCCACTGGGCAGGTGGGGGGCCACTGTATGGTGGCTCGAGGCGTGAACCGTCATGCGAACCGCGGGTCACAGCAGCACCACCGTCCGGCAATGACGGGCCGCCTGGGTGTCGCCGTTGGATAGCAGCTGTGCCAGTGGACGATTTCGTGCGGTTGGTATCGACACGGTAGTGAGCTGATGTGACTGGTGGCCATCTTTGTGGTTGACTTTGTGGCTGTCCTTGTGGGGAGCTTGCGTTCGTCATGAGGCTGACTGCAGTTTGCAGAAAGCAGCACCACAAGCACTTTTAACGTTATTTCCACCAGGTCGTTGCTGGCGTGTTTGCTTTGTGTGTGGCAATTGCCTCTGGCTACGAGGAAGGAAGGAAAGTATTCTCCTCAGAAGGATCGCCAGTCTTCTTTGGTTTAGATGTACCACATCGGAGAAGAGCTGCTGCAGCTTATGTCGGGTTGCTTCACGCTGAAGTTGGGCTCCAGAAGATATACAAAGCCATAAGAAGAGCACATGCTGCTTAGCATTTGGTTGGTGTCTTCTATGGCTTGTGTATATCCACTGTTTAGAAGGAGAATGGAGGTGAAGGCTATGCCAGCTTTGGGGAAGACCCTCACCAGCTGCTTGGCTAGCGCTCGGAAGCTGACAGTGACCAGCTGCTTGTCATATTTAGTGTCCGAGCAGTCGTTGGTGCCAGTGTGGACAATAACATGACTGGTGTCCTCTCGAGGTGACTGGTTGGTCAGGCTAGCTGAGAAATCACCGGCTGTAGCTCCCACAACCGTCCTGACATGGATTTTACCGTTTTGGTCCAGCCTTCGTCTGTCCACATTGCGCAGATTGGAGTCACAGTCAGCAGGGCACCTAGGCTGCCTTCCTTATGGAGTCGCAATGAAGGAGGAACCTGTCTGGATCTGTTCACTCGGATGTCAGGAATGGTGCTGTCGGCGGAGCTATCAGCCGCTGTTTTGTTTGTAGACAGCTGCTTTGATTGCTCCGAGTTGAGGGTGGAAGAGTCAGTGGTCGTGTCAGTGGTGGTGGAGAGAAGGGATGTACTTTTATCGATCGGCAGAAGGCCTGTTTCGGTCTGTCCATCCAGCTTCTGTGCATTAGGGGAACGGCCTGATGTGGTGTGGCACTGCATTCCGGCGGAAAAGGAGGAGATACGCTAGAACGGGTACGATACACCTACACAGGTCACGTATGCATGGCAGACAAGTAGCAGCGCATGGCGCCCATCGTGAAAGGCCGGGTGATACAACACGAGAAGAGGCACTAAAAGTGAATTGTCCCTAATATGCTTTTAGCATCTGAGGACATTAAGCAAAAACAGAACGAACGAACGAACGAAGAACTAAAAGTGACACGTACAGTTAGTTAACAGGGCCTTGTGTTCGCAACTAAACGCTTCACAGCCGCTGACCAAGACAACGAGGTATCAGGCCGGATGCGATTATGCCATGGCCGCTTCGGTCAGTGCGTGGGCTTGTAGCCCAAGAACAAAGAATGGTGCGGTGAGAAAAATCAAAAATCAAAATCAACAAAATCACTAATAAATTACTCGGTTACCGTTAAAATTGCAAACTAATCAACATTTCGAGAGCGCAAACACTTACATTTTCCAAGATCCATTTTTCAGTCGAATCGCGGCATTGTTTCGCGAGTTGTACTCACAAACTGACGGAGCAAGTTCCCGGTCAGAGGGTGCGGAGAGAGAGAGAGAGAGAGAGAGAGAGAGAGAGAGAGAGAGAGAGAGAGAGAGAGAGAGAGAGAGAGAGAGAGAGATGTATGAGTCTGTGTGTGTGTGTGTGTGTATGTGTGTGTGTGTGTGTGTGTGTGTGTGTGTGTGTGTGTGTGTGTGTGTGTGTGTGTGTGTGTGTTATCGTAGTTATAGTAATTACTTTGTACATTGCTTTATAATTATGTACCTGTTTTAAATTATTGTAACGTGGTTCTGTTTTATAATGGTTGTTTTATTCGCTGTTTCTGCAAGTACTTCTTTTATATTAGTGTAATTTATGAAGTGTGTATTATGTGATTGATTGTATACGGTATGTTAATAATTTACATGGTATATAGATTATGTACATGTATGTGAAAAAGAGCGTTAAGCTCGCTCACCGGGGAACAGCGCTACAGACATGTTTTTATATATATTGTTTTTAATTATTGAAAGCTTTGCGGTTTGATTCATCTGTCTTTCTTTGACAACATCATTGATCTTTTTCCGGTGTAGAGGAAATTAAGTTATCCTAGGTGGAAATTTCCTAGACTAAGTACTGGGTTAGTTCAGTGTACCCCTTTTTTCCAAAGTCAGGCTGGGTTCAAATTTCGACAGGTTCAATCAATTGTATTACGCATACGCACTCGCGGTCGGTCTGTTTGTCTGTGTGTGCATGTCTCTCTCCCCCCCCCCCCCCCCCCTGCGTCTCTGTCTCTTTCTGTCTGTCTCTGCCTCTCTGTCTCTGTCTGTCTGTCTGTCTGTCTGTCTGTCTGTCTGTCTGTCTGTCTATCTGTCTGTCTGTCTGTCTGTCGGTCGGTCGGTCGGTCGGTCTCTCTCTCTCTCTCTCTCTCTCTCTCTCTCTCTCTCTCTCTCTCTCTCTCTCTCTCTCTCTCTCTCACACACACACACACACACACACACACACTACGCACGCACGCAATCACGCACTCACGCACGCACGCACGCACGCACGCACGCACACACACACACACACACACACACACACACACACACACACACACACACACAAGTGGTCCAACCACAGCCAGAAACCAGTGCCCCTTTGTCCAGGGGAATTATGTTCCTTCTACACCGTTATCGGCTCTGATCACCCATTGGTCAATACCAGTGTTTTGTTGTCTGCGTCAAAACCAACACCGTCTGATTGCTGCCTTGGGCTCAGCAGGTTTTTCTGTTCGTTTAGTTGAGAGCAGGATTGATCTCTTGTAATATTCGGCTGGATTATAGCCAATGGTCCACAAGTGGTCTATTGAACAAGGCTGCATAATTTCTCACGACTTCAAGCATAAACGTTCACTTGTTTTCCCTGGGCTGCACCTATGTACGCTCATACGCCATCCACCTAGCTGTAGTCTGGTTTACACATCTCCTGGTTACCTTCTACCAATAACTGTGTTGTGTCCAGAGCTGTGTTCCAGCTATGTATTCGTGATTTAGTGACTTGGCTGTAGTCTGGTTTACACATCGTCTGCTTATAAATCTAACTATAACTGTGCTGTTTTCAGAACTGGCATCTAGACTTTGATTCGGATTTGGTGACCAGCCTGTTATCTGGTTTACGCATCGTCCGGTTATAAGCTTCTAAATATAACTGTGCTGTGTTCAGAACTGTGAATTAGATTTTGATTCGGGATTTAGTGACCTGGCTGTAGTCCGGTGTACACATCGTCTGATTATAAACCTTCTGCGAAATAGATTTTGATGTGGGATTGAGTGACCTGGCTGTAATCCGCTTTACACATCGTCTGATTATAAACCTTCTAAGTATAACTCTGCTGTGTCCAGATACTGTCATCCAGATATGTGATCCAGCTGTGTATTCGTGATTCAGTGACCTGGCTGTAGTCTGGTTTACACCTCGTCCGGTTATAAACCTTCTAAGTATAACTGTGATGTGTTCAGAGCTGTGAACTAGATTTTGACTCGGGATTTAGTGACCTGGCTGTAGTCTGGTTTACACATCGTCTGAGTATAAACCCTATATGTGTGCTGTGCCCAGATACTGTGATCCAGCTGTGTGATCCAGCTTTGTATTGGTGATTCACTAACTTGGCTGTAGTCTCGTTTACATATCGTGTGATTATAAACCTTCGACGTATAACTGTGCTGTTCCCAGATACTGTGATCCAGCTATGTATTCGTGATTCAGTGACCTGCCTGTAGTCTGGTTTACCCATCGTCTGACTAGAAACCTTCTAAGTATAACTGTGCTGTGTCCAGATATTGTGATCCATCTATGTATCCCTGATTCAGTGACGTAATTGGCTGTAATCCGGTTTACACATCATCTGGTTATAAAACCTCTAACTATAACTGTGCTGTGTCCAGAACTGTATCTAGATTTTAATTCGGTATTCAGTGACTTGGCTGATGCCTGGTCTACAGATCATCTGGTTATAAACTCCCGAACTGTAACTGTGCCCTGTATGGAACTGTGATCCATTTGTTTTAAATAATTTATTTCCTTTTTGTTGTTGTTCTTGTTGTTGTTGCTTTTTTGTGATTTAGTGACTTGGTTGTAGTCTGGTCTACACATCATCTGGTTATAAACCCTCTAATTATAACTGTGCCCTATATGGAGCTTGGATCCTTTTATTTATTTATTTTTTATTTAGAGACTTAGCTGTATGCTGGCTTACACAATTTCTGTTTTATAAACACTCCAACTGTAACCATACTTCTTTCTTTTTTATTTTTTATTTTTAGAACGGCAACTGTGATCCAGCTTTTGATTCGGGATTTTGTGACTTGCATTTTGAACTGGTGCAAAAGACCTTTGAATGCGTGTTTTGTCCGGAGAACTTGATTGAGCCAAAATGGTTGACGGGACGTTTAATACCCAAGAAGTAGCTGTCTGATCCAGCATTTGACCTGTGATTGGTTCGACGGGACGTTTAATACCCAAGAAGTAGTTAACTATCTGATCCAGCTTTTGACTTGTGACTGGTTCGACGGGACGTTTAATACCTAAGAACCAGCTAACTATCTGATCCACCTTTTGACTTGTGATTTGGTGACTTTGTGTTTTCAACTGGTGCAAAAGACCTTTAAATGTGTGATTTGTATTAAGCTTTGGCCTAAACGGTTGACAGGATGTTAAAATCCAAGAACTAACTACTTGATCCAGCTTTTTACTTGTGATCGGTGACTGTGTTTTGAACCTGTGCCGAAGAATGTTGAATGTGTGGTTCAGTCTGAGCGTGAGCCGAAAATGGTTCACAGGACGTTAAAATCCAAGAACTAACTAACTATAACCATCTAAATACTTCTCGGTCAACTACTGACTTTTTACGGAAGCTACATATCCGTATATTTACAGGTGTATTTGCATTCTTGGTTACAACACAGTTCTAAACTGCTCAGATTCAGGAGGAGAACAGCAGAGTCGCGACTGATCTTTGAACACTTGAGGTCATTTCGCCAAACTGCTGACCATGATTAGTTTAAGTGACCGACCCCATGTGTTTTTCAGCATGGCCATCATGCTTCAGAGTCTAATCGCCTTGTTCGCGTTGTCTGCACAAACAGGAGCTGTGACGTCTGCTACTGACAATTCATCGGTGTCAACAAAACTAAACCTTTACAATGCGTTATCAGAATACGTGTTGCCGAAGTTCGGCAACACCATGAGTAGCCTGCGTGTCGATGGAAACACTGGCAGTCGTGTGTCAACAACGGCAGGTGATGTGAACACTATGGCTGTTGACAATGCAGGCGGTTCTGCCGACAACGATAGCATACCTACAACTGCAGCCACCTTTGACAGAACCAGGAATGCAGGCAACGTTGCCGGTGAAAATGTATACGGAAAGAGTGTTAACATCACTATGAATGCAGGCAACGTTGCCAGTGAAAATGTATATGAAAAGGCTGGTAACACCACTATCAGTGCAGGCAATGCTACCAGTGGAAGTGTACACGGATATACCGCTAGCAACACCATGGATGCGGATGCTGTCGCCAGCGTAATGAATGGGACTGTTTCTGCTGACACTGCAGCCAGCGTAATGAATGGGACTGTTTCTGCTGACACTGTCGCCAGCGAAAGTGTTTCTCGACAGGCCTCAGATTTTCAGACGGTCAGAAGCACGAGAGGTGCTGTGAATTCAGGTCTGGATTATGGACTCGTCACAGGAGTATCAGAAAACGCTCATTATGGACTCATCACAGGAGCATCAGAAAACACTCATTATGGACTCATCACAGGAGCATCAGAAAACACTGAAGCGACTCTAGCAGTGTCTGGCCCTGTTCACGCTGGAGCAGCAGACGACGAAATGATCACCGAAAGCGTATTTACATCAGCTGCAACCACAACAGGTCCCACCACCGCCTCTCACCTGACCACAACATCCCCCACGTCGCTGACGAAAGACTGTGACGTCATGCTGTGCGAAAAGAATGCCGGGTATTTTGTTATTAACACAACGGCCTGTACAATAAACGACTCACCGACGATCGTCACGTCCATGAACACCACTGTGGAAATTGTAACGAATGAGAACTTAGAATGTCCCGGGGTCCTCTGCTTTTGGAATATCCATATCCCTGAAGCAACTTACGTTACTGTAACCATTAATCGGCTGGCGTTGGAAAAGGACTGCGGCGACAGCACCCAATTCCTGGAATTCCGCGTCTACAGTGCCGTCAGTGCCGTCAGAGTCCTACGATTCTTCGACATGTCAGTGCTGAGAAACAGAAGCGTGACCTTCTTCTCCTTTTCCTCCGTCTCCTTCCGCTTCTGGGGTCACAACCTTCATCTTACTTCCGCCATAACGTTGCATTTTCGTTTTCAACATGATAAACCAGTAGAGGACCTGCCAGTGGTGCGACTAACAGACACAGTCAGATACGTGACATCGCCAGGGTTCAACGGACTGGATCGATTCTACCCCAGTCTTTACCGAGGCGTATTGCATGTGGATATTTCGAAGGACGAGTGCGTGTTCATCAGCTTTACTCACTTTCTTTTGGAGGAACATGACGACTGTATATACGATTACGTGGACTTTACTGCGACGGCGCCCAGCCAAACGTGGAGAAAGTGTGGACAGCAAGACATACCATCACAGGTGTACCGCTCCTCTATAACCCTCTTCTTCCGCACTGACAGATACATTGAGAGAACAGGGTTCAAGATGATGTATGCCATCCTTCCCAGGTCCCAAGAGCCCCAGCAGCTGTCGGAAAACCTGTACAACTGCTCCGTTCCCCATTTCCACAGCTTCAAGCCGCTGCTCAGCTGTAATATGGTGACGGAATGTGAAGGAAACCAAGACGAAGAAGATTGCAGTTACCATAGCGACGAATGTGGAGATGGGGCAGCAGACGCGGGAACCAAATGCTACAGGTTAGCTCAACGTGGCGGAAACCTGAGCTGGAGTGATGCTAATTATCAGTGCGTTAAGAACAAACAGAACCTGATCACTCTGGCAACACCGGAAGAGTTAATAAGATTCAGACAGATCATGGCTTCAGTGAGGAATCCGCGAACGTTTTACATCGGAGCTCAGCTGGTGGACAGACGCGGTACTGTGCAGACAGAAGCTCTGTACAAACACCTGTGGCAATGGGTCGATGGCAGAACAGCTTTTGTCCTCGGCAGATTTGGTCCGGACTCACCTCCCCAGTGTGCTTATTACGAGTTCGCTACAGGAAATGATTTTTCCATGGATTGCCGAGACGCGCTTACTGCAGACATAATCTGTGAGTTTGGCAAACAAAACGCACAGTCAGTTGTTGAAAGCGGAGTGAAGCTGGCTAGCAGTATATCCGTTGGTATTGAAGAAGCAGTGTGGAACGTGAGCGTGGTTCAGTGTCTGTCAGGTCACGTGACAAGAGACTTCCTGTCATGTGACGCACGTTCTCAGTGCGGTGCAAAAGAATCCATGACGTCATGTCACTCTGGAAGCGTCACTATAGCCATGTTTGTTTGTGAACGTATCCATGAAGCTTTGGACTACACTCTGCTGTGTGACCATATTCAGCACTGCGAGGACAATACGGATGAGAATTTCTGTCACTTTTCTCCTTGCTCTATTTCTGAGTTTCGATGCCAAACCGGACAGTGCATTGCTCAGGAACAATTTTGTGATGGGAAAACAGACTGTTACGACGGTTCGGATGAAATCTGTGTAAAAAAACGAGCATATCTGGAACTGACCACTATGCCAGCAGCAGTACTCAACGTGGATAACACAGGAATGTTTTTCTTCTCGCAGATGACTGATTCAGATGAATGTCCAGTGACCCACTTTCAATGCTCCCAAGGATACTGCCTGCCCATCTATCTCCGCTGCAATGGTGTGGATGATTGTCCGAACCGTGAGGATGAGGCATCATGCGAGAGGTACACGTGTTCCGGTTTCTACCGCTGTCGAGGGTCCAAAGTGTGTCTGCATGCTGACCACGTGTGTGACGGAGTGTCCCAGTGTCCTCAGTATGATGACGAGTTGCTGTGTGAAAAACTGACCTGCCCTGACGTGTGTCACTGCCAGGGTCTGGCCTTTGTCTGCACTGCCAACTTCTCAGCCAGCTCCTACCCTGCTCTTCGCTACCTGGACGCCAGTGGTTCCGGTATGGCACCCAGTGACTTGGCTCACAACCTCTTCCTGATATATCTTCGTCTGTCCGACTGCCGCATTGAGACACAACCGACTGTAGAGCTTCCTAATCTGAGGCATTTAGATTTAAGTGAGAATGAACTAACACACATCTACATGGAGTATTTTGATTCCATGAAGAACCTACGAGTCCTGGTGTTGTCCGATAACCCCTTGTCATCGATAACAAAGACCGTGTTGCCGGGTCCAGGCACGTTGATGCTTGAGACTATCAACTTATCGGGTAGCATTGTTGATGTGTTCAACGGAAGTGCACTGGCTGCCTGCCCAAACCTCAAGACATTTAACATTTCGCGCAGCAAACTGACGACAATAGATGACGAAGGTTTCATGTCGACGCCGCTGCTGGAGAACTTGGACGTGAGCGGTTCCCCGTTGAAGGACTTCCCTACTGATCTGCTGAAACATTTAGCCTATCTAAAGGTGGTGCATGCTGACAACTACAAGTTGTGTTGTGAAGCCACGCTTCCTGAAGACTTCAACCTGGACAACTGTCACGCCAAGCAAGACCTGGTGGCGTCGTGTGAAGACCTTCTCAAGTCCAACGTGTACCGCGCGTTCCTGTGGATCTTTGCTTTACTGTCCATTGTGGGCAACGTGGGCAGCTTTGTGGCCAGACTTTACCTCAGCAACAACGGCGTAGGTGTCGGTAGCTTCAATATCTTTGTCACCAATCTGTCCATTGCAGACTTCTTCATGGGGGTCTACCTGGCAATTGTAGGGGTGGCTGATCAGATCTACCGTGGGAAATACCTCTGGTATGGCGACCAGTGGAAGAAAAGTACGGTCTGTAAGATCGCTGGCTTTCTGTGTCTGATGTCCAGTGAGGTGTCGGCCTTCATCATCTGCCTCATCACTCTGGATCGCTTCCTGGTCCTGCGCTTTCCTTTAAGCAGCCTCCACTTCAGTCGCAGCTCCGCGATGATAGCTTGTGGAATTATCTGGGCAATAGGAATTGCCTTGGCAACAGTTCCTCTCTTACCTATGGTGTCACACTGGGACTTCTACAGTCAGACCGGCATTTGCATCCCACTGCCATTTACCTCCAGTGAGAGTTTCCAAGGTTACCACTACTCCTTCAGCGTGATGATCATTCTGAACTTCGTGCTGTTCCTGCTGATCGCTGTGGGCCAGGCCATCATCTACTGGTCTGTGCGCTCTAACTCCATATCCTCGTCCAAGAAAACGGGGTCCAGAGACGCCACCATCGCGCGCCGCCTGACCACCATTGTTGTGTCCGACTTCCTGTGCTGGTTCCCTATCGGCTTGCTGGGTGTTCTGGCCTCCACAGGAACTCCCATCCCTGGCGAGCTCAACGTCGCTGTGGCCGTCTTCGTCTTGCCCTTCAACTCCGCGCTGAACCCCTTCCTCTACACCTTCAACGTGCTGATGGAGAAACGCCAGAAAGCACAGGAGGCGTATTTGCTGAAGCGCCTGGAATCCAGAATGTATACAGAGCAAACACGCACTGATGCTGCGCTAACCGCCTCATTGCCTGTCAACAGATCCACTACTATGGAACTAATCAAAGCCTGGCTGAACGAGCGAGTCCTCACCAAGGAAGACATAATGCTATGCTCTGCAGAATCGGGGCAGCAGAGTAAATGATGTACCTCAGTGAGCTGTCTCTCGCAAAGAGTTTTGTCGCTCTCATCTTTAAGCCCGTTCTTAACTGGGCGAACTGTTTGTTTGCCGATCATACTCCGGACAGTTCGACAACTATAATTCGTTTCTTAATTGAACATTTAGTTCGCTGAACAGGCTTCGGACAGTTCGACGAACTACGCTTCGTTCTTAACTGGTTTACAATGAGATGCAAGCTTCGGCCCGAACTTACGTGATAATCGCAGCAGACAGCATGATCCAAAATATAGGCTAAGCTCAAGTCAATATACTTTAATCATCCCTCACAGGGTAATTCAACTAACTACTATATTATTTTGGATCTCAGAGACAAGGCTGTGCCTCAACAAATAGGTCAATTCCTTCCGAAGCGAGTGAAGTATCGACACCGTAATGCATTTTCTTTCTTTCTCATCTACAGGAGAACCCTTTGCTTTCAACCAGTCAAAGGCAATGTTCGCCGAACTTGGCGAATATTCCCAGAACTTGTTGAGCGAAGCTTTTTGGACCCCGAATATAGCTTCGTCGCAGTTCGGCGAATATTCCCAACTAGGTTCGCGAATCAAAGGTTCGCCCAATTAAGAACCAACTAGGTTCGACGAATAACCCGAACTATGTTCGGGAAGTATAATTAATGTTCGCCCAGTTAAGAACGGGCTTGAGAGGATACGGAGTGAAATATTCCGACAGTCTTAAAGAATCAGTCCTACGTACAGGCTTCGCGAGTTGATAATGAAGCTGAACAATAATAATCATATGAGCAAGTGCGATTCCCGCCCCGGTTATCAGATCCAAACAATTTTATTACTATACCGCTAGTAACCTGGGAACGGAGCAGACGACGCTTTCGTTTTGAAGCACTGCGCATAGCGTAGGCCTAACGTCTCACGGCTTCACACAGCCAACCGGCCAATAGCCGGTGCGCGCCAGATTCAGTTTTTCTTCTTTTTTTTTCTTTACATTTTTGATTGCTTGTTGTTTATTTACCTACTCCTTTTTATGCACCGAGCCATGTGTAATATAATTTGGCATCTTAGAATATGTTCATGTTGTTTATTTAAACGCAAGATCGAGTTAACTCATTAGCCGATGACTCGCTGTTGTTGTTGTTTTATTATTAATGTCGTCGGATGTCATCTGACATAACAGGGACAAGATATCGGAAGCTCTTAACCATCTAAAGTTGATAAAATCGGTTTGCCTATGTAGCGAATTACTTTTAGAAAATATCTCTCACATAAAATGTACTATGTATTTACTCGGGTCTTGTGGTATTTTCGGGAATGAGTTTCAAAACATATTATAGATATTTCATTTATTTACAAGTCTGCTGGGTTTACAAACGGATTAAATATATATATTTACAGATTGATCGGTTAAAATATTGTCTGAAATAGAAACATGCAAACAATAGACATGCAGCCTGTATTCTTGTCATGCATTTATTTATACATAATTCATTATGAAGGTTAAGTCATTGTTAAGTTAGAGTTAAAAGCCCCAACTCCGAGCTGTTCTTTTTCTAGCCGCCAAGTGCAAGGCGCGGCCTTCTCCGTTTAGTAGTGAACTGTTGTTTTG
>OY757558.1:12069650-12075714 GCA_963584105.1 Alviniconcha strummeri
AAACGTAGCGTGTTCACAGCGCCAGATGTACACATGCATACATCACTCAGTTATACATTATGAGCATACAACCTGTAAATAAGGCAGCAGAACATCTGATCAGTTCAACACCAGTATTGGACAAGAAAAAGAAAAGAAAAAGCAGTCAATGCTTATCTTATAAAGAACAGTAAGGGGGGAGGGGCACTATCATAAGCAGTCGGAAGGATTGGGCGGAGTATTATGTCACAGTCCATCCTATGTAACTACTTTAAGGTGTGCACGAGGTTTACGCTTGAAGGAGCTGAGTGACTGACAAGATCTGACTGTCAGAGGTAGGTTGTTCCATAGATAAGCACCAGAGAAGGATATACTTGTTTTGAATATGTCTATCCTTGGCCTAGGCAAACTAAGATTATAGTTCCTAGAACTGGAATAGCGTGAGGGAGTGTATGTGTACAGGTTAGATATGTACTCTGGGGCCTTATTGCTAAGAGCCCTGTACATGAACAAACCTTTGTTGTATTCAGTTTGTTTTTGTAGGCTCATTATTCTCATCTCCTTAAACTTCTGGTCAGTAGTTAGAGTTGTATCTGGAAGGATTAACTTTACACCTCTTCTGTGGAGAGAATTTAATCTCATTTTGAGAACATCACTACATCCGTCCCACACGACTTACGCATAATCAATGTGAGGTTTAATGTGGGCATTGAAGAACAGATTTCTTGTGTCGATGCTACGATGTACCTTAATTTCGACAGAAGGAAGACTCGTCTTGAAACTGTTTTACACACATTATTAATATGTGAGTCCCAGCGAAGTTTATTGTCTACGGTTATACCTAAAAGACGGTTTCTGACACTTGATCAAGTTTCGCCCTGTTTAGAACGAGATCGAGTGATAAGGGTGACAACTGGTGTTTCTGTCTGGTAGCGATTGTCATAGATTTGGTCTTGATCGGATTGATGACCATATGATTATTATCACACCAGCTGGATACCTGATCTAAGCTGTCTTGCATATTGCTTCTGATTTGGATAATATCTTTTTCCAGATGTGTGCAGTGTTGTATCATCGGCCAGCATGTCACAATCAACAGATATATCCTTCACGTGTAATGGAAGGTCACTGATAAAGAGACTAAAAAGAATCGGTCCCAAAACAGAACCTTGTGGTACACCATACTTTACTGATTCTTAGGAGGAGTAAATCAATGAAGTAAGACGCATTGCGTTCTATTATGAAGATATGATTTATAAAATGGTAGAGAATTTGAGTTTTTAAGATAAATGGCGACCTTCTTCAATAGAATATCGTGATCGACCAGGTCGAAAGCCTTCTTTAGGTCTAGGAATACTACTCCAGACACCTCAGATTTATTCATGGCTGTTAGCCAAGAATTTGTGAGACGTGCCAATGCAGTGTTGCAGGAGTATTTACGTCTAAATCCAGACTGAAAGGGGTGAAGGAGTTGCCGCTTTTCTAAGTAATCATTTAAATAAATGTGACCATGCTTTTCGAGAAGGTTTGACAAAACAGACAGAAGTGATATTGGTCTGTAATTGGTTGGATTTGTTTTATCCGTAGATTTTGGAAGCGGAACCATTTTGGCTTTTTCAAGCTCAGATGGAAAAACGTTTTTCTCAATGCATAAGTTAAAAACACATGTAAGCGAGTCTATTATGTATGGCAATGACAATTTTAGTAGCTCGTTGCTTATACCATCCAGACCAGACGATTTTTTTCCCAGCCTCTATATGTATTTGCCTAGTTGCGAAACGGAGAGATATGGGATAATAAATGGGTCTTGTCCGCTAGTTTTTATTTTGCAGAAATCATGTAGAGGATATGAGCACTCATAGACATTTGTTCTTGGTTCTGTTAGTAATTCTGACACAGACAGGAAATGATTATTGAAAACATTTGCAGTTAGATTCTTCGGGATGTCGGCAGAAGTAGAACGATGTCCTTTCGTAAACACATTTAGAGCACGCCACATATATGCTATATTGTTATCACGCTCTATGAGCTTTTGGAAGTATTCTGGTTTGTTGTTGTTGTTGGTCCCCCCCCCCCTCTCTCTCTCTCTCTCTCTCTCTCTCTCTCTCTCTCTCTCTCTCTCTCTCTCAATATTTTTTACACTATTCCTTAATTTCTTGTATTCAGGGAAACATTTCTCTCTCTTTAGTTTGTCTCTCTCTGCCATTGTTTCTTTGATGTCTTTGTTAAGCCATGGTGGTAACTTTGAATGTTTTACCCGCTTGCGCTTTAAAGGTGTATGTCTACTGACAACAGTGAGATAGACACTGTACCATGTCGCCAAGGCTTTACTGGGATCAGTACAGTTCAGGACTTCAGTGAACGGGGCCCAGTGCAGGTCACTGAAAAAGGCAGCCTTAATCGATCTTGAACAGGAGATGCGACAATGGTCACTTATGCGCAAGTCAGGTACAGTGAACTCGGTGATTACGTCTGGGTTGTTTGTATATATATGGTCAATAAGAGTGGCAGACGTTTGTGTAATTTTAGTAGGTGATTTCACAAGATGGGTTATGCCTAGCAGTGTAATAGTAGCGAGTCCCAGGAAGAGTGTGGCTTTAGTAAATCAATATTAAAATCTCCTAGTACAAGAATATCAGCATGGGGTTTAACAGTATGGATGTTATCTATCATTTGTACAAAGTTGTCAAACCATTCATAAGAAGCAGAAGGGTTTCTGTATTAAAAAAACAAACACAAATATTAGGAGCGTTCGTATTTGGTTTCAGTTCAAGCCAAATGCAGTCAACAAGGTCACTTTCAAGGTCTTGACGCCTGTGGGTAATGTCAGCAATAGAGTTGTGTATGTATACTGCAATACCAGTCTGTCCAATTACAATAGAATCTCTTCTCGAGACACAATAATTTGGAACGGTAATATCCTGGTCAGAAATTCTCGAGTCTAGTCGTGACTCTGTGATACCAAAAATGTTATAGTTAGGCGTTGACTGGCTAAGGAATACACACAGATCAGGAACCTTGTTATACAGCTGGTACACATTCTGAAAGAAGAAAACAATAACACTCGAAAAAAAAAGTATGTTTACACAAAGAGAGCGCAAAACCAAAATTCAACAGAATCGTAAATTAACGAAAACAAAGCACGCAAAGGGGCAGCAAAAAGACAATAGAACAAACACGTTCGTAAAATTAACTTCCGCGATAATTTACGCAAACGAAAAGGTCTAACTGACTAGATCCGTTATTATTACGCAGTAAACTAGTATTGTAATAAATGTTGCACGTCGCACTTACGCTTGTATACCTTGTTATAAAGGGAACAGTAACACTTTTATACCTTTTCAGAAGGGAAACAATGAGCTTCAAATAAGCCTGGCGGACGCTACGCTGCAAAGATCATCATTTACTGAGACTGGGATCGGGGCTGCTTGACATAGCTATGATGCGGAGGCCATGGGTTGTAGGGGTTGAAGTGCCAGGGGAAGGGATAGGGGAAGGGAGGCATGGGCGGGCCGCCGGAGTGGTGCCACTGGAATGGTTGGGGGCCCCGGGGCGGCGTCATGCAGTGAGGACCGTCATAAAGGCCATGATGGCGCAGCTGCGACCCCCGGTTCTGCTGGTTCTCCCCGGTTCGCATGGACATGCCGCTAGCAGGGTGCCGTGGCCATCGGTCCTGTGGGCAGCCACTGGGTGGGGGCTCATGTGGCGGCGGACCTCCAGCAAGGGGAGGCCACTGGGTAGGTGGGGGGAGGGGGGGGGGGCCACTGGATGATGGCTCGAGGCGTGAACCGTCATGAGAACCGCGGGTCACAGCAGCACCACCGTCCGGCAATGACGGGCCGCCTGGGTGTCGCCGGTGGATAGCAGCTGTGCCAGTGGACGATTTCGTGCGGTTGGTATCGACACGGTAGTGAGCTGATGTGACTGGTGGACATCTTTGTGGTTGACTTTGTGGCTGTCCTTGTGGGGAGCTTGCGTTCGTCGTGAGGCCGATTCCTGTTTTCGGAAAGCATCATCACAAGCACTTTTAATGTTATTTCCACCAGGTCGTTGCTGGCGTGTCTGCTATGTGTGTGGCAGTTGCCTCAGGCTACGAGGAAGGGAGGAAATTATTCTCCTCAGAAGGATCGCCAGTCCTCTTCGGTTTAGAGGTACCACATCGGAGAAGAGCTGCTTCAGCTTATGTGGGGGTCGCTTCACGCTGAAAGTGGGCTCCAGCAGATATACAAAGCCATAGGAAGAGCACATGCTGCTTAGCATTTGGTTGGTGTCTTCTATCCACTGTTTAGGGAGAGAATGGAGGTGAAGGCTATGGCAGCTTTGGGGAAGACCCTCACCAGCTGCTTGGCTAGCGCTCGGAAGCTGACAGTGACCTGCTGCTTGTCATATTTAGTGTCCGAGCAGTCGTTGGTGCCAGTGTGGACAATAACATGACTGGTGTCCTCTCGGGGTGACTGGTTGGTCAGGCTAACTGAGAAATCACTGGCTGTAGCTCCCCCAACCGTCCTGACATGGATTTTACCGTTTTGGTCCAGCCTTCGTCTGTCCACACGGCGCAGATTGGAGTCACCAATCAGGAGGGCAGCTAGGCCGCCTTCCTTAGGGAGTCGCAATGAAGGGGGAACCTGTCTGGATCTGTTCACTCGGATGTCACGTATGGTGCTGTCGGCAGAGCTATCAGCCGCTGTTTTGTTTGTAGACAGCTGCTTTGATTGTTCCGAGTTGAGGGTGGAAGAGTCAGTGGTCGTGTCACTGGTGGTGGAGAGAAGGGATGTACTTTTATCGGTACTTTTATCAGTCGGAGGGGGTTGTGGCATCGGCAGAAGGCCTGTTTCGGTCTGTCCATCCAGCTTCTGTGCATTAGGGGAACGGCCTGATGTGGTGTGGCACTGCATTCCGGCGGAAAAGGAGGAGATACGCTAGAAGCGGTACGATACACCTACACAGGTCACGTATGCATGGCAGACAAGTAGCAGCGCATGGCGCCCATCGTGAAAGGCCGGGTGATACAACACGAGAAGAGGCACTAAAAGTGAATTGTCCCTAATATGCTTTTAGCATCTGAGGACATTAAGCAAAAACAGAACGAACGAACGAACGAAGAACTAAAAGTGACACGTACAGTTAGTTAACAGGGCCTTGTGTTCGCAACTAAACGCTTCACAGCCGCTGACCAAGACAACGAGGTATCAGGCCGGATGCGATTATGCCATGGCCGCTTCGGTCAGTGCGTGGGCTTGTAGCCCAAGAACAAAGAATGGTGCGGTGAGAAAAATCAAAAATCAAAATCAACAAAATCACTAATAAATTACTCGGTTACCGTTAAAATTGCAAACTAATCAACATTTCGAGAGCGCAAACACTTACATTTTCCAAGATCCATTTTTCAGTCGAATCGCGGCATTCTTTCGCGAGTTATACTCACAAACTGACGGAGCAAGTTCCTTCGCGTGCACGCCGGTCAGAGGGTGCGGAGAGGGAGAGAGAGAGAGAGAGAGAGAGAGAGAGAGAGAGAGAGAGAGAGATGTATGAGTCTGTGAGTGTGTGTGTGTGTGTGTGTGTGTGTGTGTGTGTGTGTGTGTGTGTGTGTGTGTGTGTGTGTGTGTGTTTAGCGTAGTTATAGTAATTACTTTGTACATTGCTTTATAATTATGTACCTGTTTTAAATTATTGTAACGTGGTTCTGTTTTATAATGGTTGTTTTATTCGCTGTTTCTACAAGTACTTGTTTTATATTAGTGTAATTTATGAAGTGTGTACTATGTGATTGATTGTATACGGTATGTTAATAATTTACATGGTATATAGATTATGTACATGTATGTGAAAAAGAGCGTTAAGCTCGCTCACCGGGGAACAGCGCTACAGACATGTTTTTATATATATTGTTTTTAATTATTGAAAGCTTTGCGGTTTGATTCATGTGTCTTTCTTTGACAACATCATTGATCTTTTTCCGGTGTAGAGGAAATTAAGTTATCCTAGGTGGAAATTTCCTAGACTAAGTACTGGGTTAGTTCAGTGTACCCCTTTTTTCCAAAGTCTGGCTGGGTTCAAATTTCGACAGGTTCAATTCAATTGTATT
>OY757558.1:12075914-12108414 GCA_963584105.1 Alviniconcha strummeri
ACGCCTGGCCCACAGCGATCAGCAGGAACAGCACGAAGTTCAGAATGATCATCAGGCTGAAGGAGTGGTGGTAACCATGGAAACTCTCACTGGAGGTCAATGGCGGTGGGATGCAGATGCCAGTCTCACTGTGGAACGTCTTCAGCTGCATGGTCTGTCTGCAGTAGTCTCACTTGCAGCACTGGATCATCAAACACACTCACAGCTTTGAAATCATCTTTGCATCTGGCACCTCTTCAAGCTGTGATATTGCCTCTGTGTATGTGTGTGCGTGAGTGTGTGCGTGCGTGCGTTCGGGCGTAAGTTGTGTGTGTGTGTGTGTTTGTGTGTGTGTGTGTGTGTGTGTGTGTGTGTGTGTGTGTGTGTGTGTGTGTGCGTGCGTGCGTGCGTGCATGCGTGTTTGCTTGTATGTATGCATGTGTTTGTGTGTGTGTGTGTGTGTGTGTGTGTGTGTGTGTGTGTGTGTGTGTGTGTTGTGTGTGTGTGTGTGTGTGTGTGTGTGTGTGTGTGTGTGTGTGTGTGTGTGTGTGCACGCGTGCGTGCTCGCGGAAGTTTGTTTGTGTTTTGTTCTTTGCCTGGTAATGGGCTATGTACTCCAATTTCGAAAAAAATACCACATTCAAGAGTACACTATTACTGTTGTTTTCAGTCATAATAATAATAATTGTTGTTGTTGTTGTTGTGATGGTGTGGAGTGGTAGAATACAGGCAACACAATCAGTCAAAAAGGGAGACCACAGCAGGCGTAAAGCAATCAGGATTTATTTTACAGCAGATTTTATTTTACAGCGTCCCCAAAATGCTGCTGATAATGATGTAGAGCTTCATGTCCTCGGATATTGGTGCTGTCAGATCTTTGCGAAATATAGTCTATAAGCATTAAACTTTGGTCTGTTTGCACTGATATGCTCTGAAAAGTTGAATAAATATGTTTAAAACGCGTTTTATTCACCCTACCTGGCATCAGTTTTGCTAATTTTTAAACCGTGAGAATGGGATTAAAAACATTAACAAAATATATTAAAAGTTAACTCGTCTTGAAATATCAAATGTTCAGGTGCCCCAATTTTTGATATGTTCCTGTGCCAAAATTGGTAAAGATTAGTATATTTCAAGCTCATGTTGCTACTCAATGCTACTCAATGCTACTAAATGCACAATGAAAATTTTCAATCAGATTTTTTCAAAATGGCCTCCGCCACACATGCAACCTTGAAAACAAATCACATCTACATTTTTTTGGAGTAGAAATGTTATTTAAGTATCAGAATAACAAGCAAAACTTGCAGATTTGAGACATGCAGATATCTCAAGCTGCCAAATTTTAAGTTAAGACTCCTTTCGTGAGAACAGGTCACATATTAGGGACAAACTGTGACCACTGCTTAAGCATCATTCAGTGTTGCTTTACGTCCACAGAAACCGTAAGGCTTATTTGTCCTGAGAACCCAGGACGGCCACCTCGACTTTCACACAGCTCCTGAACTCTGCACCCGAAAATGCTCACTCGCACACTCAGATAACAGTGCTCAGATAACAGTGCGGCGTGGGTCGCAAGGAAAACACGCTCTCGCTACAATCAAATCGGCCCTCTGGATATTTGTCTTTCCTCCGCCCGTACAAGTAAAATTTTCTCAACAATGACTACTCTAATTAACTCAAGAAAAACATCAAATAAAAGCTAAAGTTTTTTTTTTTTTTTTAAACCATGTTCATGTAAACAAAATGTACAAACATGACCTATTTGATTTACAGCAAACGTGACTTGTGCCTGTCTATAAACAGATTCATACAACTAAATCACAGCTAACACAATATACACAATATTAATGTAGATAAAACTGACATCAGAATAAAATACACACTCCGACGGTCAAATTGGTACAGAACAATTATAATACAACGTTCTGTGTGAAAAGTAAGACACACTCAAAGACCAGCAACAAACCAATCGGCGTGGCCTTTCGCCCGGGGCACGTTATCTTATCGCAGTATCACTGATATCAAGTAGTCTGTTAATAAAACTTAACTTCTACAGAATACAGTACTTAATTTCGGCCTAAACATGAAGTCAGTTAATCAAAATATATTGTAAAGCATTGATCGACACAGAATTACTTTAATCGAGTCAAAACAACAGTTCACTACTAAACAGAGAAGGCCGCGCCTTGCAGTTGACGGCTAGAAAAAGAACAGCTCGGAGTTGGGGCTTTTAACTCTAACTTAACAATGACTTAACCTTCATAATGAATTATGTATAAATAAATGCATGACAAGAATACAGGCTGCATGTCTATTGTTTGCATGTTTCTATTTCAGACAATGTTTTAACCGATCAATCTGTAAATATATATATAATGTTTTAACCGATCAATCTGTAAATATATATATTTTTAATCCGTTTGTAAACCTAGCAGACTTGTAAATAAACGAAATATGTATGTTTTGAAACTCATTCTCGAAAATACCACTAGACCGGAGTAAATACATAGTAGATTCTATGTGAGAATTTTTTTCTAAAAGTAATTCGCTACATAGTCAAACCGATTTTATCAACTTTAGATGGTTAAGAGCTTCCGATATTTTGTCCCTGTTATGTGAGATGACATCCGACGACTTTAATAATAAAACAACAACAGCGAGTCATCGGCTAATGATTTAGCTCGATCTTGCGTTTAAATAAACAACATGTACATATTCTAAGAAGCCAAATTATATTACACATGGCTCGGTGCATAAAAAGGAGTAGGTAAATAAACAACAAGCAATCAAAAATGTAAAGAAAAAGAAAAAGAAAAACTGAATCTGGTGCGCACCGGCTATTGGCCGGTTGGCTGTGTGAAGCCGTGAGATGTTAGGCCTACGCTATGCGCAGTGCTTCAAAACGAAAGCGTCGTCTGCTCCGTTCCCGGGTTACTAGCGGTATAGTAATAAAATTGTTTGGATCTGATAATCGGGGCGGGATTACGGTAAAAACTGTGCAAATCGCACTTGCTCACATGATTATTTTTGTTCAGCTTCATTATCAACTCGCGAAGCCTGTACGTAGGACTGATTCTTTAAGACTGTCGGAATATTTCACTCCGTATTCTCTCAAGCCCGTTCTTAATTGGGCGAACATTAATTATACTTCCCGAACATAGTTCGGGTTATTCGTCGAACCTAGTTGGTTCTTAATTGGGCGAACCTTTGATTCGCGAACCTAGTTGGGAATATTCGTCGAACTACGACGAAGCTATATTCGGGGTCCAAAAAGCTTCGCTCAACAAGTTCTGGGAATATTCGCCGAGTTCGGCGAACATTGCCTTGACTGGTTGAAAGCAAAGGGTTCTCCTGTAGATGAGGAAGAAAGAAAATGCATTACGGTGTCGATACTTCACTCGCTTCGGAAGGAATTGACCTATTTGTTGAGGCACAGCCTTGTCTCTGAGATCCAAAATAATATAGTAGTTAGTTGAATTACCCTGTGAGGGATGATTAAAGTATCTTGACTTGACCTTAGCCGATATTTTGGATCATGCTGTCTGCTGCGATTATCACGTAAGTTCGGGCCGAAGCTTGCATCTCATTGTAAACCAGTTAAGAACGAAGCGTAGTTCGTCGAACTGTCCGAACCCTGTTCAGCGAACTAAATGTTCAATTAAGAAACGAATCATAGTTGTCGAACTGTCCGGAGTATGATCGGCAAACAAACAGTTCGCCCAGTTAAGAACGGGCTTAAAGATGAGAGCGACAAAACTCTTTGTGAGAGACAGCTCAGTGAGGTACATCATTTACTGGCTGCCCCGATTCTGCAGAGCATAGCATTATGTCTTCCTTGGTGAGGACTTGCTCGTTCAGCCAAGTTTTGATCAGTTCCATAGCAGTGGATCTGTTGACAGGCAATGAGGCGGTTAGCGCAGCATCAGTGCGTGTTTGCTCTGTATACATTCTAGATTCCAGGCGCTTCAGCAAATACGCCTCCTGTGCTTTCTGGCGTTTCTCCATCAGCACGTTGAAGGTGTAGAGGAAGGGGTTCAGCGCGGAGTTGAAGGGCAAGACGAAGACGGCCACAGCGACGTTGAGCTCGCCAGGGATGGGAGTTCCTGTGGAGGCCAGCACACCCAGCAAGCCGATAGGGAACCAGCACAGGAAGTCGGACACAACAATGGTGGTCAGGCGACGCGCGATGGTAGCGTCTCTGGACCCCGTTTTCTTTGACGAGGATATGGAGTTAGAGCGCACAGACCAGTAGATGATGGCCTGGCCCACAGCGATCAGCAGGAACAGCACGAAGTTCAGAATGATCATCACGCTGAAGGAGTAGTGGTAGCCTTGGAAACTCTCACTTGAGGTAAATGGCAGTGGGATGCAAATGCCGGTCTGACTGTAGAAGTCCCAGCGTGACACCATAGGCAAGAGAGGGACTGTTGCCAAGGCAATTCCTATTGCCCAGATGATTGCACAAGCTATCAGCGAGGAGCTGCGACTGAAGCGGAGGCTGCTTAAAGGAAAGCGCAGGACGAGGAAGCGATCCAGAGTGATGAGGCAGATGATGAAGGCCGACACCTCACTGGACATCAGAGACAGAAAGCCAGCGATCTTACAGACCGTACTTTTCTTCCACTGGTCGCCATACCAGAGGTATCTCCCACGGTAGATCTGATCAGCCACCCCTACAATTGCCAGGTAGACCCCCATGAAGAAGTCTGCAATGGACAGATTGGTGACAAAGATACTGAAGCTACCGAGACCTACGCCGTTGTTGCTGAGGTAAAGTCTGGCCACAAAGCTGCCCACGTTGCCCACAATGGACAGTAAAGCAAAGATCCACAGGAACGTGCGGTACACGTTGGACTTGAGAAGGTCTTCACACGACGCCACCAGGTCTTGCTTGGCGTGACAGTTGTCCAGGTTGAAGTGTTCAGGAAGCATGGCTTCACAACACAACTTGTAGTTGTCAGCATGCACCACCTTCAGATAGGCTAAATGTTTCAGCAGATCACTAGGGAAGTCCTTCAACGGGGAACCGCTCACGTCCAAGTTCTCCAGCAGCGGCGTCGACTTGAAACCTTCGTCATCTATTGTCGTCAGTTTGCTGCGAGAAATGTTAAATGTCTTGAGGTTTGGGCAGCCAGCCAGTGCACTTCCTTTGAACACATCAACAACGATACCCGATAAGTTGATAGTCTCAAGCATCAACGTGCCTGGACCCGGCAACACGGTCTTTGTTATCGATGACAAGGGGTTACCGGACAACACCAGAACTCGTAGGTTCTTGACAGAATCAAAATACTCCATGTAGATGTGTGTTAGTTCATTCTCACTTAAATCTAAATGCCTCAGATTAGGAAGCTCTAAAGTCGGTTGTGTTTTAATGCGGCAGTCGGACAGACGAAGATATATCAGGAAGAGGTTGTGAGCCAAGTCACTGGGTGCCATACCGGAACCACTGGCGTCCAGGTAGCGAAGAGCAGGGTAGGAGCTGGCTGAGAAGTTGGCAGTGCAGACAAAGGCCAGACCCTGGCAGTGACACACGTCAGGGCAGGTAAGTTTTTCACACAGCAACTCGTCATCATACTGAGGACACTGGAACACTCCGTCACACACGTGGTCAGCATGCAGACACACTTTGGACCCTCGACAGCGGTAGAAACCGGAACACGTGTACCTCTCGCATGATGCCTCATCCTCACGGTTCGGACAATCATCCACACCATTGCAGCGGAGATAGATGGGCAGGCAGTATCCTTGGGAGCATTGAAAGTGGGTCACTGGACATTCATCTGAATCAGTCATCTGCGAGAAGAAAAACATTCCTGTGTCATCCACGTTGAGTACTGCTGCTGGCATAGTGGTCAGTTCCAGATATGCTCGTTTTTTTACACAGATTTCATCCGAACCGTCGTAACAGTCCGTTTTCCCATTACAAAAGTGTTCCAGAGGAATGCACTGTCCGGTTTGGCATCGAAACTCAGAAATGGAACAAGGAGAAAAGCGACAGAAATTCTCATCCGTATTGTCCTCGCAGTGCTGAATATGGTCACACAGCAGAGTGTAGTCCACAGCTTCATGGCTCCGTTCACAAACAAACATGGCTATAGTGACGCTTCCAGAGTGACATGACGTCATGGATTCTTTTGCACCGCACTGAGAACGTGCGTCACATGACAGGAAGTCTCTTGTCACGTGACCTGACAGACACTGAACCACGCTCACGTTCCACACTGCTTCTTCAATACCAACGGATATGCTGCTAGCCAGCTTCACTCTGCTTTCAACAACTGACTGTGCGTTTTGTTTGCCAAACTCACAGATTACGTCTACAGTAAGCGCGTCTCGGCAACCCATGGAATAAGCATTTCCTGTAGCGAACTCGTAATAAGCACACTGGGGAGGTGAGTCAGGACGAATCCTGCCGATGACAAAAGCTGTTCTGCTATCGACCCATTGCCACAGGTGTTTGTACAGAGCTTCTGTCGGCACAGTACCGCGCCTGTCCACCAGCTGAGCTCCGATGTAAATAGTTCGCGGATTCCTCACTGAAGCCATGATTTGTCTGAATCTTCTTAACTCTTCCGGTGTCGCCAGAGTGATCAGGTTCTGCTTGTTCTTAACGCACTGATAATTAGCATCACTCCAGCTCGAATTTCCGCCACGTTGAGCAAACCTGTAACATTTGGTTCCCGCGTCTGCTACTCCGTCTCCACATTCGTCGCTATGGTAACTGCAATCTTGTTCGTCTTCGTTTCCTTGACATTCCGTCACCATATTACAGCTGAGCAGCGGCTTGAAGTTGTGGAAATGGGGAACGGAGCAGTTGTACAGGTTTTCCGACAGCTGCTGGGGCTCTTGGGACCTGGGAAGGACGGCGTACGTCATCTTGAACCCTGTTCTCCCAATGGAGCTGTCAGTATAGAAGAAGAGGGTTACAAAGGAGCGGTACACCTGTGATGGTATGTCTTGCTGTCCACACTTTCTCCACCTCTGGCTGGGCGCCGTTACAATAAAGTCCAAGAAATCAAAGAGACACTCGTCCTGCTTCTCCAAAACAAAATGAGTGAAGCTGATAAACACGCACTCGTCCTCCGAAATACCCACATGGAATACACCTCGGTAAAGATTGGGGTAGAAGCGATCCAGTCCGTTGAACCCAGGCGATGTCACGTATCTGACTGTGTCTGTTAGTCGCACCACTGGCAGGTTCTCCATAAGTTCACCATTTTGAAAACGAAAATGCAACGTTATGGCGGAAGCAAGGTGAAGGTTGTGACCCCGGAAGCGGAAGATGAGGGAGGAAGAGGAGCTGAAGGTCACGCTTCTGTTTCTCAGAACAGACATGTCGAAGAATCGTGGGACTCTGACGGCACTGTTGACGCGGAATTCCAGGAATTGGGTGCTGTTGCCGCAGTCCTTTTCCAACGCCAGCCGATCAATGGTTACAGTAACGTAAGTTGCTTCAGGAACATCAATATTCCAAAGGCAGAGGACCTCGGCACTTTCACAGTTCTCATTCGTTACAATTTCCACAGTGGTGTTCATGGACGTGAAGATCGTCGGTGAGTCGTCTGCTGCACAGGCTGTTGTGTTAATAACAAAATACCCCGCATTCTTTTCGCAGAGCATGACGTCACAGTCTTTAGTCAGCGACGTGGGGGATGTTGTGGTCAGGTGAGAGGCGGTGGTGTGACCTGTTGTAGTTGCAGTTGATGTAAACACGCTTTCGGTGATGATTTCGTCGTCTTCTGCTCCAGACACTGCATGAGTCGCTTCATTGTTTTCTGATGCTCCTGTGACGAGTCCATAATGAGTGTTTTCTGATGCTCCTGTGATGAGTCCATAATGAGTGTTTTCTAATGCTCCTGTGACGAGTCCATCATCCAGACCTGAATTCACGGCACCTCTCGTGCTTCTGACCGACTGAAAATCTGAGGCCTGTCCAGAAACACTTTCACTGGAGACAGTGTCAGCAGAAACAGTCCCATTCATTACACTGGCTGCAGTGTCAGCAGAAAAAGTCCCATTCATTACGCTGGCTGCAGTGTCAGCAAAACCAGTCCCATTCATTATGCTGGCTGCAGTGTCAGCAGAAACAGTCCCATTCATTATGCTGGCTGCAGTGTCAGCAGAAAGAGTCCCATTCATTACGCTGGCTGCAGTGTCAGCAGAAACAGTCCCATTCATTATGCTGGCTGCAGTGTCAGCAGAAACAGTCCCATTCATTACGCTGGTGACAGTGTCAGCAGAAACAGTCCCATTCATTACGCTGGCTGCAGTGTCGGGAGAAACAGTCCCATTCATTACGCTGGCGACAGGGTCAGCAGAAACAGTCCCATTCATTACGCTGGTGAAAGTGTCAGCAGAAACAGTCCCATTCATTACGCTGGCTACAGCATCCGTATCCATGGTGTTGCTAGCGGTATATCCGTGTACACTTCCACTGGCTGGGTTGCCTGCATTGATAGTGGTGTTAGCAGTCTTTTCAAATACATTTTCACTGGCAAAGTTGCCTGCATTCATAGTGATGTTAACAGTCTTTCCATATACATTTTTACCGGCAACATTGCCTGCATTCCTGGTTCTGTCAAAGGTGGCTGCAGTTGTAGGAATGCTATCGTTGTCGGCAGAACCGCCTGCATTGTCAACAGCCATAGTGTTCACATCACCTGCCGTTGTTGACACACGACTGCCAGTGTTTCCATCGACACGCAGGCTACTCATGGTGTTGTTGAAGTTCGGCAACACGTATTCTGATAACGCATTGTAAAGGTTTAGTTTTGTTGACACCGATGAATTGTCAGTAGCAGACGTCACAGCTCCTGTTTGTGCAGACAACGCGAACAAGGCGATCAGACTCTGAAGCATGATGGCCATGCTGAAAAACACATGGGGTCGGTCACTTGAACTAATCATGGTCAGCACTTTGGCGAAATGACCTCAAGTGTTAAAAGATCAATCGCGACTCTGCTGTTCTTCTCATGAATCAGAGCAGTTTAGAACTGTGTTGTAACCAAGAATCCAAATACACATGTAGATATACGGATGTGTAGCTTGCGTAAAACGTCAGTAGTTGACAGAGAAGTACTTAGTTGGTTATAGTTAGTTAGTTCTTGGATTTTATCGTCCTGTCAACCATTTTAGGCTCACGCTCAGAACGAACCACACATTCAACATTCAAGCTGGATCAGATAGTTGGCTAATTCTTGGTTATTAAACGTCCCGTCGAACCAGCCAGAAGTCAAAAGCTGGATCAGATAGTTATCTACTTCTTGGGTATTAAACGTCCCGTCGAACCAATCACAAGTCAAATGATGGATCAGACAGCTACTTCTTGGGTATTAAACGTCCCGTCAACCATTTTGGCTCAATCAAGTTCTCCGGACAAAACACGCATTCAAAAGTCGTTTTCACCAGTTCAAAATACAAGTCATAAAATCCCGAATCAAAAGCTGGATCACAGTTGCCGTTCTAAAAAGTGGAGTGTTTATAAAACATAAATTTTGTAAGCCAGCATACAGCCAAGTCTCTAAATACAACACACACACACACACACACACACACACACACACACACACACACACACACACACACACACACACACACACACACACACACACACACACACACAAAAGGATCAAAGATCCATATAGGGCAGAGTTATAATTAGAGGGTTTATAACCAGATGTTGTATAGACCAGGCTACAACCAAGTCACTAAATCACAAAAAAGCCCAACAACAACAACAAAAAGCAAATAAATTATTTAAAACAAATGGATCAGAGTTCCATACAGGGCACAGTTATAGTTAGGGGGTTTATAACCAGATGATCTGTAGACCAGGCATCAGCCAAGTCACTGAATACCGAATTAAAGTCTAGATCACAGTTCTGGACACAGCACAGTTATAGTTAGAGGTTTTATAACCAGAAGATGTGTAAACCGGATTACAGCCAATGACGTCACTGAATCAGGGATACATAGATGGATTACAATATCTGGACACAGCACAGTTCTACTTAGAAGGTTTCTAATCAGACGATTTGTAAACCAGACTACAGCCAGGTCACTGAATCACGAATACATAGATGGATCACACATCTGGATCACAGTATCTGGGCACAGCACAGTTATACTCATAGGGATTTTAATCAGACGATGTGTAAATGAGACTACAGCCAATTTAGCGAATCACCAATACAAAGCTGGATCACACATCTGGATCACAGTATCTGGGCACAGCACAGTTATACGTCGAAGGTTTATAATGACATGATATTTAAATGAGATTACAGCCAAGTTAGTGAATCACCAATACAAAGCTGGATCACACATCTGGATCACAGTATCTGGGAACAGCACACTTATACTTACAGGGTTTATATTCAGACGATGTGTAAACCAAACAACAGCGAGGTAAAAAAAAAAAAATCCCGAGTCAAAATCTCGTTCACGGTTCTGGACACAGGACAGTTATACTTAGAAGGTTTATAACCGGACGATGTGTAAACCAGACCAGGTCACTGAATCACGAATGCATAGCTGGATCACACATCTGGATCACAGTATCTGGGCACAGCACAATTATACTTGGAAGGTTTATAATCAGACGATGTGTAAACCAGATTACACCCAGGTCACTAAATCCTGAGTCAAAATGTAGTTCACAGTTCTGGACACAGCACTCTTATACTTTGAAGGTTTATAACCGGACGATGTTTTGACCAGACTACAGCCAGGTCACTGAATCACGAATATACAGCTGGATCACAGTATCTGGACACAGCAGAGTTATACTTAGGAAGTTTATAATGAGACGATGTGTAAAGCGGATTACAGCCAGGTCACTCAATCCCACACCATAATCTATTTCGCAGAAGGTTTATAATCAGACAATGTGTAAACCGGGCTACAGCCAGGTCACTAAATCCCGAATCAAAATCCAATTCACAGTTCTGAACACAGCACAGATATTTAGAAGGTTATAACCGGGCGATGCGTATACCAGATAACAGGCTGGTCACCAAATCCGAATCAAAGTCTAGATCCCAGTTCTGAACACAGCACAGTTATAGTTAGATTTATAAGCAGACGATGTGTAAACCAGACTACAGCCAAGTCACTAAATCACGAATACCCAGCTGGACCACAGCTCTGGACACAACACAGTTACTGGTAGAGGGTAACCAGGAGATGTGTAAACCAGACTACATCCAGGTGGATGGTGTATGAGCGTACATGGGTGCAGCCCAAGGAAAACAAGTGAACGTTTATGCTTGAAGTCGTGAGAAATTATGCAGCCTTGTTGAATAGACCACGTGTGGACCATTGGCTATAATCCTGCCGAATATTACAAGAGATCAATCCTGCTCTCAACTAAACGAACGGACAAACCTACTGAGCCCAAGGCAGCAAGCAGACGGTGTTGGTTTTGACGCAGACAACAAAACGCTGGTATTGACCAATGGATGATCAGAGCCGATACCGGTGTAGAAGGAACATAATTCCCCTGGACAAAGGGGAACTGGTTTCTGGCTGTGGTTGGACCACTTGTGTGTGTGTGTGTGTGTGTGTGTGTGTGTGTGTGTGTGTGTGTGTGTGCGCGCGCGCGCGTGCTCATGCGAGCATGCGGGCGTGTGTGTATGTGGTGTGTGTGTGTGTGTGTGTGTGTGTGTGTGTGTGTGTGTGTGTGTGTGTCTGTCTGTGTGTGTCTGTCTGTGCGCGCACACACACACACACACACACACACACACACACACACACACACACACACACACACACACACACACACACACACACACACACACACACCCCTCTCTCTCTCTCTGTGAGTTGTTAGACAGGTCTTTGACTAAACCTAAATTACAATCCTTTTAAAATAAAGTTTTCGAGTTCGAGTTCGAGTTCTCTCTCTCTCTCTCTCTCTCTCTCTCTCTCTCTCTCTCTCTCTCTCTCCGAGAACAACCTCTCAACATCGCTGCGAAGCCTAAAACACTATTGCAAAACACGAAATGTCAACACAAACAAATGCAACGTATTGATTATTGGGGATAATTTCAGTCAGAACAGAATGATGTTTAGCGTCAGGTTACGACAGTCGAATCAGTTTAGGAGATTCTGTAGGGAAGGTTAGTTATTCCTTGGGTGATTATTGAGGATGTACCTCTGTGGATTTATGTACCTTGTATTTACACAGATGCCATTTGAGAGTTACCCTAGTTACTCAGGTCTTTGTTGTTGTATTTGCGTTATGTATTTCCCTTGTGTTGATTCATCTGTTCCTTGGATTTGAACGTACCATCAACCGCAAAGGGTCACAATTATGTTTGTTGCGACAAGACATTGTTGCGACAAAATAATATTTGTTTTTGTCTCGACAAAAGACGTGTTTTGTCGCAACAAAGACGTGTTTGTCGCGATGAATACTTGTTTTTGCCTCGACAAAACTTTTGTCGCGACAAAAATGATACTTGTGGCAAGTCCGGCCAATGAGAGATCAGTGGGTGTATTGTCCAACGTGAATGTGTCCAAGCTTCAACACAGAGCTAGAGATCTGAATGCGCATGCGCATTTTCTAGCTCACGTGCACCTTCCTGTTTTGCTCAGTGAGTTGGGAAAACGGGGCGGAAGTTGCTACTTATTTTGTTCATCCTAGTGTTGTATTATATGATGCATTGCGAAAGGCCTTCTGGTTCTTGTCGCCTGGACGTCCCAGATATATTTCATTCTTTTCTCTTCTTCTTTTCTTTTTGTCCCCGTCGTCTTCCTCCTTCTCCATCTTCTTTTTCTCCTCCTCCTCCCCAGTCCTCCTCCTCCTCCTCCTTCTTCTTCTTCTTCTTCTTGTTCGTCTTCTTCTTCTTCCTTTTTCTGTTTCTTCTTCTTTTCGTTTTCCTTCTTCTTCTCCTCTTCTTCCTCCTCCTCTTCCACCTACCCTTCCATCATTTCTTTTTTCTTCGTTTTCCTCCTGCTTCTCCTTCCTGGTTTTCTTCGTCAGTTTTGTAGAATACGTGTGTTCATTATTCCGAACGGTGCGGGTGAAAGCTGTGGCGTTGAAATTATCCATAGTGCTTAGCGAGTCTCCCACTGCAGGGCATTCAACCTGTGCAATAACAATGGAGGTTAAATGAACACTGCAGTGCATAAATGTTCCTCTGTAATAACGGTGGAGGTTGAAATGAACGATGTAGTGCATGCAACTTCTATAATAACGGTGGAGGTTGAAATGAACAGTGCAGAGCACGAATATTCCTCTGTAATAACGGTGGCGGTTGAAATGAACTCTACAGTGCATGAATGTTCCTCTGCGATAACGGTGGCAGTTGAAATGAAATATGCAGTGCATAAATGTTCCTCTGCAATAAGGGTGGCGCTTAAAACGAACACTGAGCAGAGCATCCATAACCCACCCGCTGTTTGCGTAGTGCAGGTAGCACTGAGATCGGGGAGGAAAATTGATGCCTGGTGAAAAGCCAGAGTAAATAATTTATTGACAACGGATAAAATTACAAATCGTTCAGGAAACCCCGCACCCCCACCCGTACCCCTACCCCACCCACCCTTTCTCTGGCTGGATTGTTGAAGTTGTGATAGAACCACCTGTCTTGACCCTCCAGAAGCATCTCTCTTCCAAACACACACACTTGGGGGTGTCTTGCGCAAAGGAACGGACCAAGGCAGCAAGCAGACGGTGTTCGTTTTGACGCAGACAACAAAACACTGATATTGACCAATGGGTGATCAGAGCCGTACCGGTGTAGAAGAAAATTAATTCCCCTGGACAAAGGGGCACTGGTTTCTGGCTGTGGTTGGACCAGTTGTGTGTGTTATTTTCTCGAAATTGGAGCGCATAGCCCGTTACGAGGCAAAGAACAAAATACACTCAAAATAAACTTCCGCAAACACACACGCATGCCCAGACACACACACACACACACACACACACACACACACACACACACACACACACACACACACACACACACACACACACACACACCAAAAACTAAAACAAAACGTATGTGGAAAGTCTCCTGGAGTGTAGACCATGAGCCAGCCTATACCCCCTCCCCCTGTCCTCCCCCACCCCACCCCGGGGGATTTTACCACTTGGTAATATTTGGGTGGCTATTTGGGTGGCTTGTCCATCAAAGTACACAGTTCAGGTTGTCTGCAAGTGAGCTGTTGCTGTTTGTGTCTGTGGTGCTGGTTCTAATCAATGCACTATATTGTTTGAATAGTTTAACATGTTGCAGGTTTCCGTTTTTCTTTGTTTTAAATGTGTCCTTGTTACTGGGCACTGCAGACGCAGAAATATTAAAGTCCCCTCTGTTAAAAACCCAGAGCTGACGAATGTTTTCCCTTAAAAGTACGGAGTAGGTCAGAATATAGCCAAGTATGCTTAGTCAGTGCCATAATTTCTTCCTTGTCTTAATTTCCGCTTCCTCAATCCACTGACCTTCATTTTTTTCCAAATCTTCTTCATACTTTTCAATTGCGTTAGTCTTGGCGAATTCCCGCGTTATCCTGCGAAATAAAATAGGTCACACTGCGCGTAGTCAATTGATTTAAGCAGGTTCTTATCATCTCATTTCGGTATCCGTTCCAGCCCCGTGTTACCGCAGTAGCACGTAAAAGATCCCGGTCATTCTGCCAAGTGCAGGTGGCAGGTTACAGTTAAACACGCATACACCTTACGTATGTGGCTGTGCATGAAGTGACATGGTGCATGGTTGTATGGTGTACACAGAACTTGCGCCGAAACGGCTGCAGTTTCATGTGGCACCAGCCATGCCAGCGCTGTAAGTACACCACTTCGGTGGATATTCAAAAACGCGCTATAAAAAGCTAGTCACTCATGTAGCACCACATGCGAGCGCAGTGAGTCTGCTCAAGAGAGCGGAGAATAGCGCTATATAAGCGATCATCAATCAATCAATTCTCATGTTCAGTGCCTGCAGAATATAAATAGGCACCAAAACGTGTGTTACTGTGCCTCAAAAAGGTGATTTAGACATATTTTGTACTGGATGCTTTACAGGGAATCTGTCTGGAAATATCTTTTGCAGTTGTAGATAGTGATATGTGCTAATTATTGAGCGATTTGGCCGGGATGTTTGCTATAGATTGTGTTCTGTGTAGAACAAGAAGCCAGCTTATTGCTTGTGTTTTGGTTCCTTGCGTTTTGAACTGGTGTGAAGAAACTGTGACTGTGATTTGTCCTGAGGTGACCTTGTCAGGTTGACGAGACATACAAATCCAAGAACTAAATAACTTAAACATGTGCAATGGTCCAGTCCTGATATGGCGGATGAAATAAATGCCGAATCTGCGCGGAAATCACACATTGTGCTACTTTATGAATGACTGCAGAATTTTGAAAGAAAAGAACCGATCAGGAGGGAGTGATGTAAGATCCTCAAAAAAGCGAGAACAGCGAATCCGTGAGCAAACACAATGCTAACTGTTGCCCAGTGACAGATGTCTTTTTTTCTTTTTTTCTTGTCTTTTTTGTGTGCGAAAAAACTTGAATACAAAGACGCAACATGTTGAAAAAGTTAGTCAAATGTGTGACAAAAACAGCTGAAGATTCTGTCAAAGAAGCAACCGAAAGAAAACAAGGTCAGCACATCCCTTTGAAGGTGCAAGATATTGACTCGAGAAGCACATTAGCATGCCACCTGTCGGAGAGATTACACTCGAGAGGATAACAAAGACACTAAAACCATTGAAGAGCAAGCTTCCAAAAAGACCATATATTTTCAGTACATTGTTCAGTATGTTATGGGCATAATCGTTTACAGATAAAGAGATTACCACGTTAAGGAATAATTATGAAACTGGAACATTCCATGCATCTTCTCTGTAGAGGTAAATAAGTGATAGATGTCAACGATATGTGTCAACACATCTCATCCTTGTTGAACAGTCACAATGCCACCATGCAGAGATGCATTAATAATGCACATCGAAAAGACCAACTTTCAAGCACTTGATATTTCGCAGTTAAGGCAACTAGAACCATTCATCGAGCAAACAGCCATGGCTTGCATACTGTGAATGGAAAAGTGGGAGGTATACTGGACAGACTGTTTCTTCATGCCACAAGACCTGGTTAAAATCCACTTGGAGCAGCCCCAAAAGGAAGATGGCTATCGCGAATACACAGAGAATGAGAATCTTGATGGCTTCAGGTTTGAGGCTGACGTATATGTCTCAGCTGGACATTCAGTGACACTCAAAGTAAGGGACATTCAGATTTGGCAACCTTCTATGGCACCGGCTTTGGTACCGGTAGCTGTGAAAAACACACTCAAGCTATAATAATAAGCTATAAGAAATAAGGAGAGTAATGCATTTAATAAAAAAAATTAAAAAAAAATTAAAATAAAAAATGATCAAAGTCAGTTAACAATTTCAGAAAGTCAATAATGATTTGTCAAATCAATGACAGGGAGGACAATCATTTTTGTGAATATGTTTGACATTTCCTAGCTGTCCGTCTGCATTCTTGGCATAATATCAAAGAGCCTGCTGACTGCAGGCTGATACATAAAACTGTCCAGCAGTTGCATGCTGAATTAAACCAAACCAGAGATGCCATCTGGTGGCAGCAGTTTAATGGCTCCTCAACGAAAATTGTTTTTCTCAGACATACCAAAGGCAAAACTGGTAAGTTTTACACACATCGGGCATGTTTCTTGCCTATCTTCCATGTGGTGTAGAGTACTGTGAAACTGATTTCAAGTTAAATGGAGGTAGACCAGTGAATAAGCCAGCACCTACATCGGTTTTGCTGTCTGCGTCAAAACCAACACCGTCTGCTTGCTGCCTTGGGCTCAGTAGGTTTGTCCGTTCCTTTATGCAAGATACCCCCAAATGTGTGTGTTTGGAAGAGAGACGTTTTGGGGGGTCAATACGGGTGGTTCTATCCCGACTTCAACCATCCAGCCATGGAAAGGCTGGGTGGAGTAGGGGTAGGGATGGGTGGTGGTGGTGGTGGGGTGGGTGGGGGGGGGGGGGTCCTGAACGATTTTTAATTTTACCCGTTGTCAATAAATTATTTACTCTGGCTTTTCACCAAGCACCAGCTTCCCTCCACGATCTCGCTGCTACCTGCTTTGCACAAACAGCGGGTGGGTTATGGGTGCTGTGTTGAATAAATGAATGAAACTTTATATATAGCGCATACAAAAACTTCCACACAAACCTTGCGTGTTCACAGCGCCAGATGCACACAGTGCATACATGTAAGCTCTCGCAAGCTAAAACTGCCAAAGGACACTCATACCAAAAAGTACAAACAGTTCCTACCCACCCACCCATTCCCAAAAGTGGTTAAGCAGTTAAATGTAAAAATATATACAGAGTTACAAATAATGATAACAGAAAAAAAAGAAACACACACACATACACACACACACACACACACACACACACACACACACACACACACACACACACACACATACATACACACACACACACACACACACACACACACACACACACACACACACACACACACACACACACACACACACAGAGTAATTATGGCAACATCAACTTCACTTAACACACACACCAGCACATGCGCACGTATATAATCGCACTGACTGTCATCCCGAGGTAAAGAAATGGGTTTTCAGCAAAGGTCTGAAAGACTGAATGGAGTCCTTCTCCTTGATGCTCTCGGGGAGGACATTCCAGAGGGAGGGAGCGACATATCTGAAGGCTCGCTGGTCGTACCGCTTCGTCTTGGAATCCCTGGGCCCGGGAACATCAAGGAGAGATCTAGATGCTGATCTGAGAAGGCGAGAAGGGTTGTGTTTTTGGAGAAGATCAGAGAGGTAGAGGGGGTGTTATCATTAACTGACCGGTAAGTGGCAGAGATAATTTTGTAGCAGATCCGTTTCTGTATGGAAGCCAGTGAAGCTGTCTAAGAATGGGAGTGATGTGATCTGGGTTTGTTTTTTTTTTCATTTTTTTCATTTTTTCATTTCATGACAGTTCTTGCAGCAGCATTTTGCAACGCCTGTAGACGTTTAATCTGTTTTTGGGGCAGTCTCGACAGAAGGCTATTGCACTAGTCAAGCTTCGACAAAATCAGACAGCAATGTTGCTTGCAGCTTTGTAGTTGATGTATGGACGGACTTTACTCAGAGATCTGATGTGGAAAACAATATTAAAAAATATCTGACAACAGCTGAGACATGTTGTTCCATGGAAAGCTCAGCGTCCAAAGTTACTCCAGGAGTTTTCACCACGTTGGAGAACGGAATGGACGCTTCGCCAACTGAAAGGCAGTCAACAGGGACAGTTTCTCTTCTAGATGATGGCCCACAGAGGAGTACTTCAGTTTTTTGCTCATTGAGTTTCAGTTTGTTTTTCGTCATCCATTTTTTTATCTGTCGATAGCATGACTCAGCATTTCTCAACGCACTCAGTGCATACTCAGGTTCAGTTGGTAGGCATGAGTACAGTTCGGAATCGTCGGCAAAAAAGTGATAGTCTATGCAGAACTTATCAATAATATCTGCCAACTGCCTAGTGTAAAGAGAAAAGAGAAGAGGACCGAGCAGCGATCCCTGCGGAACGCCACAAAGAAGGGGCGTTCTGCTGAAAGAGCACGTCCTACAAGGACTTGCTGTGACCTGCATGACAAGTATGATGAGAACCAATCAAGAGCGGAACCATCCAAGCCGACTTCTGCATGAAGTCTCTGGAGGAGCAACGTGTGATCAAGAGTGTCAAAGGCAGCACACAGATCAAGCAATACAAGAACAGCATTGGTTCCTCCATCAGTCATTACCAATAAATCGTTAAGTATGCGAAGGAGGGCCGTCTCGGTGCTATGACCACGTCTGTACGCCGACAGAAACTTGACATGCAAACCGTTTGTGTCGAGGTGTGCCTGCAGCTGGTCGGCAATCGCTCTCTCAAGGATCTTGGACAAATAGGGTAGGCTGGACACCGGACGGTAGTTACCGAGGACCTCGGGGTCAAGATTTGTCCTTTCTATCAATGGTTTAACCACTGCTTTTTTGAAAGCAGTTGGCACAGTGCCAGATGTGAGACTCAGATTGACTATTTTCTGAAACACAGGCACAAGAACGTCAGTGAATTGAAGAACGAGTTTGGTCGGAGCCGGGTCTACGGTCAGTGTGGTTGACTTCACTGTTCAGTGTTCATTTCAACCTCCATCGTTATTGTAGCGGTTGCATGCGCTGTAGTGTTCATTTGGTTTAAACAAAATTTATTTCTTATATAACAATCCATTAACAACATAACATTTGGGCCGTGCACCAAGCAAAAATACTTATATTAGTACGGCCCGAATCGTACATAAACTGATGACCTCACAAACATCTATTAAATTTTAACGGCATGGCGAACATAAAAGGAACTTGTAATAAAGATGATATTAATATTTTAGCGCGTGCACGTGTGTGTGTATTTGTGTGTGTGTGTGTGTGTGTGTGTGTGTGTGTGTGTGTGTGTGTGTGTGTGTGTGTGTGTGTGTGTGTGTCTGTGTGTCTGTGTGTGTGTGTGTGTGTGTGTGTGCGCGTGACTGCGTGTGTTTGTGTTTGTGTGTGTCTGCGCATGCTCATGTGTGTGCGTGTGTGCACTCGCGCGCGTGTGTGTGTGTGTGTTTGTGTGCGCGTGTGTGCATGGACAGAGAGAGGGAGGGGCATACGTACCAGCTTCAGTCCCAAGAGAGGCATCACTGAGTGTGAGTTTCGTTTTTATTACTACAGACAATTTGTAGATACGTGGCGTGCGTGACGTGCGTGCGTGTGTGCTTCAGCTGTTGGTCAGGCACTAGAAACGCAGTGTTCGTCGTATAAATCCATGTACTTTAAAAAAATATAAATTCGTTTTGATGAGTTCCAAGGCACTGGCTACCAAAGGATAATATTTGAATATCTGAATAATTATCCTCTATCTGCATAATTGTGTCTCTTCGTGTATGGTGATAGTTGGGACATAATAACAAAAAGTGTTTCATTTTTGTAAAAGGTTGCTTAACTTTTAAAATTCCAGTATATCCTATTCTCTGACGTCATCCATTAATGTAGGTGTTAATCAAACATTCTCTGTGACTCTCTTACTCACCACGATACAGTTGGTGGTAAATGAAGCATTTTTGTTCAACCTTTTTTACACGACCATTGTACAAACTTATGCAACGTGACATTTCTTTTCTTTTTTCATACTTCATTAATCCCACACGAGTATTTCAGGCCACCATACCTGGGTAAGACAACAGCAGCCGCAAGAGCAGTGCTACCCATTGATACCAGCATGTGCAATATTTTTGTGTGTCCAAACAATGGTATAGCTGCCTGTTGTTTGGGACTTGTAAGGGACACGCCCATTTTAATACATGCTATTAAGCTGCTATGTACCATCTCAGATAATCCCTAAGAGCAAAGTTCATCTTGCAGACAAGCAGATATTGAAAAGACACACACTGAGCCATCCAAAAATCATTGTCTCCAATGGGGTGTGGGGGGTTCGATACCTGGCCCATGGACTAGTAACGTTTTTATTTACCGTTTTAGCTACCATTAGTCTATGAGTGCACTGAAAGGTCTGCCCGGGTGAGTAGTGTTCACAAACTGTTAGCACGTCTCCTCTTGCTCTAGCATGTGTCTGTGAGTACCTTGCAAGGTCTGCCCGGGTAATAGTGTTCACCAACTGTTAGCACGTCTCCTGTTGCTTTACCACGAGTCTGTGACGACCCTGGAAGGTCTGCCCCGGTGAGTAATATTCACTAACTGTTAGCACGTCTCCTATTGCTCCACCATGAGTCTCTGAGTGTGCACATCAAGGTCACCCGGGTGAGTAGTGTTCATCAAGTGTATTCCACGTCTCCTGTTGCGCTGTCTCGAGTCCGCGAATACACTGCAAGGTTTGCCAGCGAGAGCTAACTAACTGTTTATCCGACTCTATAGTCTTAACTACTACATACAGGTGATCTCAGCGGAATAATTCTTCCTAGTTGATTGTTTTCTGGAGCGCACAGACCAGTAGATGAACGCCTGGCCCACAGCGATCAGCAGGAACAGCAGGAAGTTCAGAATGATCATCAGGCTGAAGGAGTGGTGGTAACCATGGAAACTCTCACTGGAGGTCAATGGCGGTGGGATGCAGATGCCAGTCTCACTGTAGAACGTCTTCAGCTGCATGGTCTGTCTGCAGTAGTCTCCCTTGCAGCACTTGTTCATCAAACACACTCACAGCTTTGAAATCATCTTTGCATCTCGCACCTCTTCAAGCTATGCTATTGACTCTGTGTATGTGTGTGCGTGCGTAAGTGTGTGTGTGTGTGTGCGTGTGTGCGTGCGTGTGTGTGTGTGTGTGTGTGTGTGTGTGTGTGTGTGTGTGTGTGTGTGTGCGTGCGTGCGTGTTTGCTTGTATGTATGTATATTTTGTTGTTGTTGTTGTTGTTGTTGTTGTTGTTGTTGTGTGTGTGTGTGTGTGTGTGTGTGTGTGTGTGTGTGTGTGTGTGTGTGTGTGTGTGTGTGTGTGTGTGTGTGTGTGTGCACGCGTGCGTGATCGCGGAAGTTTGTTTTGACTGTTTTGTTCTTTGCTTCGTAATGGGCTATGTGCTCCTATTTCGAAAAAATACCACATTCAAGAGTACACTATTACTGTTGCTGTTGTTGTCAATCATAATAATAATTGTTATTGTTGTTGTTGTGATGGTGTGGAGTGGTAGAATACAGGCAACACAATCAGTCAGAAAGGGAGACCACAGCAGGCGTAAGGCAATCAGGATTTATTTTACAGCATGCAGATTTGTTTTGATTTTTTTTTTTTACAGCATCCCCAAAATGCTTCTGATAATGATATAGAGCTTCATGTCCTCGGATGTCGGTGTTGTCAGAATTTTGCGAAATGTAGTCTATAAGCATTAAACTTTGGTCTGTTTGCACTGATATGCTCTGAAAAGTTGAATAAATATGTTTAAAACGCATTTTATTCATCCTACCTGGCATCAATTTTGCTAATTTTCAAGCCATGAGCATGGGATTAAAAACATTAACAAATGATATTAAAAGTTAACTCGTCTTGAAATATCAAATCTTCAGGTGCCCCAATTTTTGATATGTTCCTGTACCAAAATTGGTAAAGATTAGTACATTTAAAGCTCATGTTGCTACTCAATGCTACTCAGTGCACAATGAAAACTGTAAAGCTGATTTTTTTCAAAATGGCCTCCACCACACATGCAACCTTGAAAAACAAATCACATCTACATGTTTTGGAGTAGAAATGTTAGTTAAGTATCAAAATAACAAGCAAAACTTGTAGA
Source organism: Alviniconcha strummeri (assembly GCA_963584105.1). Taxonomy (NCBI): domain Eukaryota; kingdom Metazoa; phylum Mollusca; class Gastropoda; family Provannidae; genus Alviniconcha; species Alviniconcha strummeri. Next base: position 12,098,209 of record OY757558.1, read on the forward strand.
TTTGAGACATGCAGATATCTCAAGCTGCCAAATTTTACGTTAAGACTCCTTTCGTGAGAACAGGTCGAATTTTAGGGACAAACTGTGACCAATGGTTAAGCATCATTCAATGTTGCTTTACGTCCACAGAAACCGTAAGGCTTATTTGTCCTGGGAGCCCAGGACGGCCACCTCGACTTTCACACAGCTCCTGACCTCTGAACCCCACAATGCTCACTCGCACACTCAGATAACAGTGCTCAGATAACAGTGCGGCGTGGGCCGCAAGGAAAACACGCTCTCGCTACAATCAGATCGGCCCTCTGGGCATTTGTCTTTCCTCAGCCCGTACAAGTACAATTTTGTCAACGATCCCTACTCTAATTAACTCACGAAAAACATCGAATAAAATCTAATGTTACAATCTTTTAAACCATATAGACAAACTGTACAAACATGACCTATTTGATTTACAGCAAACGTGACTTGTGCCTGTCTATAAACAGATTCATACTAACATAGGTAACACAATGTAAAAAATATTAATATAGATAAAAACTTACATCAGAACAAAATACACGCTCCGACGGTTAAAATGCCGGTACAGAACAATTACAACGTTCAGTGTGAGAAGTAAGACACGCTCAAAGACCAGCAACAAAGCAATCGACGTGACCTTTCGCCCGCGGCACGTTATCTTATCGCAGTATCGCTGATATCAAGTAGTCTTTTAATAAAACTTTACTTCTACAGTATACAATACTGAATTTCGGCCCAGAACAAACACTGAACATGAAGTCAGTGAAGCAAAATATACGTTTTAATCGAGTGAAAACAACAATTCACTACTAAACGGAGAAGGCCGCGCCTTGCAGTTGACGGCTAGAAAAAGAACAGCATGGAGTTGGGGCTTTTAAATCTAACTTAAAATGACTTAACCTTCATAATGAGTTTTGTATCAATGAATGTATGACAAGACTACAGGCTGCATGTCTATTGTTTGCATGTTTCTATTTCAGACAATGTTTTAACCGACCAATCTGTAAATATCTACATTTTTGATCCGTTTGTAAACAGAACAGACTTGTACATGATGTAAATATGTATAAATATGTTTTGAAACTCATCCACGAAAATTCCACAAGACCCGAGTAAATAATCTATGTAAGAGATTTTGTTCTAAAAGTAATTCGCTATATAGTCAAACCGATTTTATCAACTTTAGGTGGTTAAGAGCTTCTGATATCTTGTCCCTGTTATGTCAGATGACATCCGACGACATTAATAATCAAACAACAACAGCGAGGCATCGGCTAATGATTTAGCTCGATCCTGCGTCTAAATAAACAACATGTACACATTCTAAGATGAAAAAATTATATTACACATGGCTTGGTGCATAAAAAGGAGTAGGGAGACAAACAACAAGCAATCAAAATTGTAAAGGGAGAAAACAGATTGGAATCTGGCGCGCACCGGCTACACGCAGTGCTTCAAAACGAAAGCGTCGTCTGCTCCTTTTCCGGGATACTAGCGGTACAGTAATAACATTGCATGGATCTGATAACAGGGGCGAGATTACCATAAAAACTTGTGCAAATCGCACTAGCTCACATGATTATTATTGTTCAGCTTCATTATCAACTCGCGAAGCCTGTGCGTAGGACTGATTCTGTAAGACTGTCGGAATATTTCACTCAGTATCCTCTCAAACCCGTTCTTAATTGGGTGAACATTAATTCTGCTTCCCGAAAATAGTTCGGGTTATTCGTCGAACCTAGAGGGTTCTTAATGGGCGAACCTTTGCTTCCGGATCCTAGTTGGGAATATTCGTCGAACTACGACCAAGCTTTTTTCGGGGTCCAAAAAGCTTCACTCAACAAGTTCTGGGATTATTCGCCAAGTTCGGCGAACATTGCCTCTGACTGGTTGCAAGCAAAGTGCTCTCCCGTGGATGAGAAAGAAAGAAAATGGATAACGGTGTCGATACTTCACTCGCTTCGGAAGGAATTGACCTATTTGTTGAGGCACAGCCTTGTCTCTGAGATCCAAAATAATATAGTAGTTAGTTGAATTACCTTGTGAGGGATGTTTAAAGTATATTTTCTGACTTCACTTTAGCCTAACGTTTGGATCATGCTGTCTGCTGCGATTCTGACGTATGTTCGGGCCGAAGCTTGCATCTCATTGTCAGCCAGTTAAGAACGAAGCCTAGTTCGTCGAACTGTCCGAACCCAGTTCGGCGAACTAAAAGTTTAATTAAGAAATGAATCATAGTTCGTCCAACTGTCCGAAGTATGATCGCCGAACAAACAGTTCGTCCAAATAAGAACGGGTTTAAAGATGAGAGTGACAAAACTCTTTCTGTGTGACAGCTCATTCGGGTACATCTTTTACTGACTGCCCCGATGCTGCAGAGCATAGTATTATGTCTTCCTTGGTGAGGACTCGCTCGTTGATCCAAGTCTTGATCAGTTCCATAGCAGCAGATCTGCTGACAGGTAGTGGCACCGTTAGCGCAGCGTCAGTGCGTGTTTGCTCTGTATACATTCTAGATTCCAGATGCTTCAGCAAATACGCCTCCTGTGCTTTCTGGCGTTTCTCTATCAGCACGTTGAAGGTGTAGAGGAAGGGGTTCAGCGCGGAGTTGAAGGGCAAGACGAAGATGGCTACAGCGACGTTGAGCTCGCCAGGGATGGGAGTTCCTGTGGAGGCCAGCACACCCAGCAAGCCGATAGGGAACCAGCACAGGAAGTCGGACACAACAATGGTGGTCAGGCGGCGCGCGATGGTGGCGTCTCTGGACCCCGTTTTCTTGGACGAGGATATGGAGTTAGAGCGCACAGACCAGTAGATGATCGCCTGGCCCACAGCGATCAGCAGGAACAGCACGAAGTTCAGAATGATCATCACGCTGAAGGAGTAGTGGTAACCTTGGAAACTCTCACTGGAGGTAAATGGCAGTGGGATGCAAATGCCGGTCTGACTGTAGAAGTCCCAGTGTGACACCATAGATGAGAGAGGAACTGTTGCCAAGGCAATTCCTATTGCCCAGATGATTGCACAAGCTATCAGCGCGGAGTTGCGACTGAAGTGAAGGCTGCTTAAGGGAAAGCGCAGAACGAGGAAGCGATCCAGAGTGATGAGGCAGATGATGAAGGCCGACACCTCACTGGACATCAGAGACAGAAAGCCAGCGATCTTACAGACCGTACCTTTCTTCCACTGGTCGCCATACCAGAGGTATTTCCCACGGTAGATCTGATCAGCCACCCCTACAATTGCCAGGTAGACCCCCATGAAGAAGTCTGCAATGGACAGATTGGTGACAAAGATATTGAAGCTACCGACACCTACGCCGTTGTTGCTGAGGTAAAGTCTGGCCACAAAGCTGCCCACGTTGCCAACAATGGACAGTAAAGCAAAGATCCACAGGAACACACGGTACACGTTGGACTTGAGAAGGTCTTCACACGACGCCACCAGGTCTTGCTTGGCATGACAGTTGTCCAGGTTGAAGTCTTCAGGAAGCATGGCTTCACAACACAACTTGTAGTTGTCAGCATGCACCACCTTCAGATAGACTAAATGTTTCAGCAGATCAGTAGGGAAGTCCTTCAACGGGGAACCGCTCACGTCCAAGTTCTCCAGCAGTGGCGTGGACTTGAAACCTTCGTCATCTATTGTCGTCAGTCTGCTGCGCGAAATGTTAAATGTCTTGAGGTTTGGGCAGCCAGCCAGTGCAGTTCCGTTGAACACATCAACAATGATACCCGATAAGTTGATAGTCTCAAGCATCAACGTGCCTGGACCCGGCAACACGGTCTTTGTTATCGATGACAAGGGGTTACCGGACAACACCAGAACTCGTAGGTTCTTGACAGAATCAAAATACTCCATGTAGATGTGTGTTAGTTCATTCTCACTTAAATCTAAATGCCTCAGATTAGGAAGCTCTACAGTCGGTTGTGTTTTAATGCGGCAGTCGGACAGACGAAGATATATCAGGAAGAGGTTGTGAGCCAAGTCACTGGGTGCCATACCGGAACCACTGGCGTCCAGGTAGCGAAGAGCAGGGTAGGAGCTGGCTGAGAAGTTGGCAGTGCAGACAAAGGCCAGACCCTGGCAGTGACACACGTCAGGGCAGGTCAGTTTTTCACACAGCAACTCGTCATCATACTGAGGACACTGGAACAAGCCGTCACACACGTGGTCAGCATGCAGACACACTTTGGACCCTCGACAGCGGTAGTAACCGGAACACGTGTAGCTCTCACACGATGCCTCATCCTCACGGTTCGGACAATCATCCACACCATTGCAGCGGAGATAGATGGGCAGGCAGTATCCTTGGGAGCATTGAAAGTGGGTCACTGGACATTCATCTGAAACAGTCATCTGCAAGAGGGAAGGCATTCCTGTGTTATCCACGTTGAGTACTGCTGGTGGCATAGTGGTCAGTTGCAGATAGTCTTGGTCTGTTATACACAATTCATCCGAACCGTCGTAACAGTCCGTTTTCCCATTACAAAAGTGTTCCAGAGCAATGCACTGTCCGGTTTGGCATCGAAACTCAGAAATGGAACAAGGAGAAAAGCGACAGAAATTCTCATCCGTATTGTCCTCGCAGTGTTGAATATGGTCACACAGCAGAGTGTAGTCCACAGCTTTATGGCTACGTTCACAAACAAACATGGCTATAGTGACGCTTCCAGAGTGACATGACGTCATGGATTCTTTTGCACCGCACTGAGAACGTGCGTCACATGACAGGAAGTCTCTTGTCACGTGACCTGACAGACACTGAACCACGCTCACGTTCCACACTGCTTCTTCAATACCAACGGATATGCTGCTAGCCAGCTTCACTCCGCTTTCAATAACTGACTGTGGGTTTTGTTTGCCAAACTCACAGATTATGTCTGCAGTAAGCGCGTCTCGGCAATCCACGGAAAAAGCATATCCTGTAGCGAACTCGTAATAAGCACACTGGGGAGGTGAGTTCGGACCAAATCTGCCGAGGACAAAAGCTGTTCTGCCATCGACCCATTGCCACAGGTGTTTGTACAGAGCTTCTGTATGCACATTACCTCGCCTGTCCACCAGCTGAGTTCCGATGTAAAACGTTCGCGGATTCCTCACTGAAGCCATGATCTGTCTGAATCTTATTAATTCTTCCGGTGTCGCCAGAGTGACCAGGTTCTGTTTGTTCTTAACGCACTGATAATTAGCATCACTCCAGCTCGGGTTTCCGCCACGTTGAGCAAACCTGTAACATTTGGTTCCTGCATCTACTGCTCCGTCTCCACATTCGTCGCTATGGTAACTACAATCTTCTTCGTCTTCATTTCCTTGACATTCCGTCACCATATTACAGCTGAGCAGCGGCTTGAAGCTGTGGAAATGGGGAACAGAGCAGTTGTACAGGTTTTCCGACAGCTGCTGGGGCTCTTGGGACCTGGGAAGGATGGCGTATATCATCTTGAACCCTGTTCTCTCAATTTTCATGTCAGTATAGAAGAAGAGGGTTATAGAGGAGCGGTACACCTGTGATGGTATGTCTTGCTGTCCACACTTTCTCCACGTTTGGCTGGGCGCCGTCGCAGTGAATTCCACGTAATCAAATATACACTCTTTAGTTCCCTCCAAAAGAAAGTGAGTGAAGCTGATGAACACGCACTCGTCCTCCGAAATACCCACATGGAATACACCTCGGTAAAGACTGGGGTAGAAGCGATCCAGTCCGTTGAACCGAGGTGACGTCACGTATCTGACTGTGTCTGTTAGTCGCACCACTGGCAGGTTCTCCATAAGTTCACCATTTTGAAAACGAAAATGCAACGTTATGGCGGAAGCAAGGTGAAGGTCGTGACCCCGGAAGCGGAAGAAGAGGGAGGAGGAGGAGTCGAAGGTCACGCTTGTGTTTCTCAGCACTGACATGTCGAAGACTCGTGTGACTCCGAAGGCACTGTCGACGCGGAATTCCAGGGATTGGGTGCTGTTGCCGCCGTCCTTTTCCAACGCCAGCTGATCAATGGTTACAGTAACGTAAGTCGCTTCAGGAACATTGATATTCCAAAAACAGAGGACATCATGACTTTCACAGTTCTCATTGATTAGAATTTCCACAGTGGTGTTCATGGACGTGACGATCGTCGGTGAGTCGTCTGCTGCACAGGCTGTTGTGTTAATAACAAAATACCCGGCATTCTTTTCGCACAGCATGACGTCACAGTCTTTCGTCAGTGATGTGGTGGATGTTGTGGTCAGGTGAGAGGCGGTGGTGGGACCTGTTATGGTTGTCGTTGATGTAAATACGCTTTCGGTGATCATTTCGTCGTCTTCTGCTCCAGCGTGAACGGGGCCAGACACTGCATGAGTCGCTTCAGTGTTTTCTGATGCTCCTGTGACGAGTCCATAATCCAGACCTGTATTCACGGCACCTCTCGTGCTTCTGACCGTCTGAAATCCGGAGGCCTGTCCAGAAACACTTTCGCTGGCGACAGTGTCAGCAGAAACAGTCCCATTCATTACACTGGCTGCAGTGTCAGCAGAAACAGTCCCATTCATTACACTGGCGACAGCATCCGCATCCATGGTGTTGCTAGCGGTATATCCGTGTACACTTTCACTGGCAGCGTTGCCTGCATTGATAGTGGTGTTAGCAGTCTTTTCAAATACATTTTCACTGGCAATGTTGCCTGCAGTCACAGTGATGTTAGCAGTCTTTTCATATACATTTTCACCGGCAACGTTGCCTGCATTCCTGGTTCTGTCAAATGTGGCTGCAGTTGTAGGAATGCTATCGTTGTCGGCAGAAGCGCCTGCATGGTCAACAGCCATAGAGTTCACATCACCTGCCGTTGTTGACACACGACTGCCAGTGTTTCCATCGACACGCAGGCTACTCATGGTGTTGTTGAAGTTCGGTAACACGTATTCTGATAACGCATTGTAAAGGTTTAGTTTTGTTGACACCGATGAATTGTCTGTAGCAGACGTCACAGCTCCTGTTTGTGCAGACAACGCGAACAAGACGATCAGACTCTGAAGCATGATGGCCATGCTGAAAAACGCATGGGGTCGGTCACTTGAACTAATCAAGGTCAGCACTTTGGCGAAATGACCTCGTGTTAAAAGATCAGTCGCGACTGTACTGTTCTCCTCCTGAATCTGAGCAGTCTAGAACTGTGTTGTAACCAAGAATCCAAATACACAAATAAATATGCGGATATGTAGCTTCCGCAAACAGTCAGTAGTTGACAGAGAAGCATTTAGATGGTTATAGTTAGTTAGTTCTTGGATTGTAACTTCCTGTGAACCATATTCGGCCCACGCTCAGACCGAACCACACATTCAACATTCTTCGGCACCGGTTCAAAACACAGTCACCGATCACAAGTAAAAAGCTGAATCAATTAGTTAGTTCTTGGATTTTAACATCCTGTCAACCGTTTAGGCCAATGCTTAATACAAATCACACATTTAAAGGTCTTTTGCACCAGTTGAAAACACAAAGTCACCAATCACAAGTCAAAAGGTGGATCAGATAGTTACTTCTTGGGTATTAAACGTCCCCTCAACCGTTTTGGCTCAATCAAGTTCTCGGGACAAAACACGCATTCAAAAGTCTTTTGCAACAGTTCAAAATACAAGTCACCAGCACAGTTATAGGGTTTATAATGAGACGATGTGTAAACCAGACTACAGCCAGGTCACTAAATCCCGAGTCAAAATGTAGTTCACAGCTCTGGACACATCACAGTTGTCCTTAGAAGGTTTATAACCGGACGATGTGTAAACCAGACTACACCCAGGTCACTGAATCACGAACATATAGCTGGATCACACATCTGGATCACAGTATCTGGACACACCAGAGTTATACTTAGAAGGTTTATAATCAGACGATGTGTAAAGCGGATTACAGCCAGGTCACTCAATCCCACATCAAAATCTATTGCACAGAAAGTTTATAATCCGACGATGTGGAAACCGGGCTACAGCCAGGTCACTAAATCCTGAATGAAAATCTAATTCACAGTTCTGAACACAGCACACTTCAATTTTAAAAGGTTTATAACCGGACGATGTATAAACCAGATTACAGCCATGTCACCAAATCTGAATCAAAGTCTAGATGCTAGTTCTGAACACAGCACAGTTATAGTTAGATTTATAACAAACGATGTGTAAACCAGACTACAGCCAAGTCACTGAATCACGAATACCTAGCTGGAACACAGCTCTGGACACAACACAGTTATTGGTAGAGGGTAACCAGGAGATGTGTAAACCAGACTACAGCCGGGTGGATGGCATATGAGCGTACATGGGTGCAGCCCAAGGAAAACAAGTGAACGTTTATGCTTGAAGTCGTGAGAAATTATGCAGCCTTGTTGAATAGACCACGTGTGGACCACTGGCTATAATCCTGCCGAATATTTCAAGAGATCAGTCCTGCTCTCAAATAAACGAACTGACAGACCTGCTGAGCCCAAGGCAGCAAGCAGACTGTGTTAGTTTTGACGCAGACAACAAAACACTGGTATTGACCAATGCGTGATCAGAACCGATACCGGTGTAGAAGGAACATAATTCCCCTTGTCAACGAGGCACTGTTTCTGGCTGTGGTTGGACCAGTTGTGTGTGTGTGTGTGTGTGTGTGTGTGTGTGTGTGTGTGTGTGTGTGTGTGTGTGTGTGTGTGTGTATGTGTGTGTGTGTGTGTGTGTGTGTGTGCTTGCGTGCGTGCGTGTGTGTGTGCGTGTGTGTGTGTGTGTGTGTGTGTGTGTGTGTGAGTGTGTGTGTGTGTGTGAGTCTGTGAGTGTGTGTGTGTGTGTGTGTGTGTGTGTGTGTGTGTGTGTGTGTGTGTGTGTGTGTGTGCGTGTGTATGAGAGAGAGAGAGAGAGAGAGAGAGAGAGAGAGAGAGAGAGAGAGAGAGAGAGAGAGAGAGAGAGAGAGAGAGAGAGAGACAGACAGACAGACAGACAGACAGACAGACAGACAGACAGAGAAGTCGAACTCGAAACCTTTATTTTACAAGGATTGTAGTTTAGGTTCAGTTAAAAACCTAACAACTAGTCCTTGCTAAGCTACTGATAAACAGAAATCAGTTTAGAGGCATTATTTATATACATATAGGCATGAATGAGTGAGTGAAACGGTATACATGAGAATTACGTCATAAAACAACGTGTTCACAGCGCTAGATGAACACATGCCATACATCATTCAGTTATATATTATGAGCATACAATAAGCATATTATGAGCAAATGAAGCAGCAGAACAGCTGATCAGCTCATATGACTAGTATCGGAAAAGAAAACAGAAGCAGTCAATGCTTATGTTATAAAGAACAGTAAGGTTGGGGGGGGGGGGGGAGGGGGGGAACGGGGGCAGGGGGAAGGTACTCTCACAAGCAGTCGGAAGAGAGAGACACGCACACACAGACAAACACACAGAGACCGACCGCGCGTGCATATGCGTAATACAATTTACTGAACCTGATAAAATTTAAACCCAACCGGACACTGGAATAGGTATTCTAACCTAGTACTTAGTTTAGGAAATTCCCACCTAGGATAATTTAATGTGCGGAGGGAGCTATGGCTCATCTACACCGTAAAAAAAAAAAAAAAAAAAAAAAAATCAATGGCGTTGTGAAAGGAAGACACTTCAATCCAACCGCAAAGCTTTCAGTAATAATAAAAAATACATAAATTGTCTGTACCGCTATTCCCCGGTGGGCGATCCCAACGTGCTTGGTCACATACATGTACATAATATATACCATTTAAATTGACTAACGTACCGTATACAAGCAATCACGTAATACACACTTAATAAACTACACTAATATAAAGCAAGTACTTGTAAAAACAGCGAATAAAATAACTACTATAAAACATAAAGACGTTACAATAATTTAAAACAGGCATATAATTATCAAGCAGTGTACAAAGTAATTACTGTAACTACGCTAAGACACACACACACACACACACACACACACACACACACACACACACACACACACACACACACACACACACACACACACACATGTACATCCCTCTCTCTCTCTGCGCCTCCTCTCTCTCTCTCTTTACCCGAGAACAACCTCCCAACATCGCAGCTAAGCCTGAAACACTGTTGGAAAACACGAAATGTCAACACAAACAAATGCAACGTATTGATTATTGGGAGTAATTTCAGTCAGAATAA
>OY757558.1:12113414-12191363 GCA_963584105.1 Alviniconcha strummeri
AACAACAGTTCACTACTAAACGGAGAAGGCCGCGCCTTGCACTTGGCGGCTAGAAAAAGAACAGCTCGGAGTTGGGGCTTTTAACTCTAACTTAACAATGACTTCACCTTCATAATGAATTATGTATAAATAAATGCATGACAAGAATACAGGCTGCATGTCTATTGTTTGCATGTTTCTATTTCAGACAATGTTTTAACCGATCAATCTGTAAATATATATATATATTTAATCCGTTTGTAAACCGAGCAGACTTGTAAATAAATGAAATATCTATAATATGTTTTGAAACTCATTCCCGAAAATACCACAAGACCCGAGTAAATACATAGTAGATTCTATGTGAGAGATTTTTTCTAAAAGTAATTCGCTACATAGTCAAACCGATTTTATCAACTTTAGATGGTTAAGAGCTTCCGATATCTTATCCCTGTTATGTCAGATGACATCCGACGACATTAATAATAAACAACAACAACAGCGAGTCATCGGCTAATGATTTAGCTCGATCTTGCGTTTAAATAAACAACATGTACATATTCTAAGATGCCAAATTCTATTACACATGGCTCGGTGCATAAAAAGGAGTAGGTAAATAAACAACAAGCAATCAAAAATGTAAAGAAAAAAAGAGAGAAAAAAAAAAACTGAATCTGGCGCGCACCGGCTATTGACCGGTTGGCTGTGTGAAGCCGTGAGATGTTAGGCCTACGCTATGCGCAGTGCTTCAAAACGAAAGCGTCGTCTGCTCCGTTCCCAGGTTACTAGCGGTAGAGTAATAAAATTGTTTGGATCTGATAACCGGGGCGGGATTACCGTAAAAACTGTGCAAAGCGCACTTGCTCACATGATTATTATTGTTCAGCTTCATTATCAACTCGCGAAGCCTGTGCGTAGGACTGATTCTGTACGACTGTCGGAATATTTCAGTCAGTATCCTCTCAAGCCCGTTCTTAATTGGCCGAACATTAATTATACTTCCCGAACATAGGTCGGGTTATTCGTCGAACCTAGTTGGTTCTTAACTGGGCGAACCTTTGCTTCGCGAACCTAGTTGGGAATATTCGTCGAACTACGACGAAGCTATATTCGGGGTCCAAAAAGCTTCGCTCAACAAGTTCTGGGAATATTCGCCGAGTTCGGCGAACATTGCCTTGACTGGTTGAAAGCAAAGGGTTCCCCTGTAGATGAGGAAGAAAGAAAATGCATGACGGTGTCGATACTTCACTCGCTTCGGAAGGAATTGACCTAATTGTTGAGGCACTGCCTTGTCTCTGAGATCCAAAATAATATAGTAGTTAGTTGAATTACCCTGTGAGGGATGATTAAAGTATATTGACTTGACCTTAGCCGATATTCTGGATCATGCTGTCTGCTGCGATTATCACGTATGTTCGGGCCGAAGCTTGCATCTCATTGTAAACCAGTTAAGAACGAAGCGTAGTTCGTCGAACTGTCCGAACCCTGTTCAGCGAACTAAATGTTCAATTAAGAAACGAATCATAGTTGTCGAACTGTCCGGAGTATGATCGGCGAACAAACAGTTCGCCCAGTTAAGAACGGGCTTAAAGATGAGAGCGACAAAACTCTTTGTGAGAGACAGCTCAGTGAGGTACATCATTTACTGGCTGCCCCGATGCTGCAGAACATAGCATTATGTCTTTCTTGGTGAGGACTCGCTCGTTCAGCCAAGTTTTGATCAGTTCCATAGCAGTGGATCTGTTGACAGGCAATGAGGCGGTTAGCGCAGCATCAGTGCGTGTTTGCTCTGTATACATTCTAGATTCCAGGCGCTTCAGCAAATACGCCTCCTGTGCTTTCTGGCGTTTCTCCATCAGCACGTTGAAGGTGTAGAGGAAGGGGTTCAGCGCGGAGTTAAAGGGCAAGACGAAGGCGGCCACAGCGACGTTGAGCTCGCCACGGATGGGAGTTCCTGTGGAAGCCAGCACACCCAGCAAGCCGATAGGGAACCAGCACAGGAAGTCGGACACAACAATGGTGGTCAGGCGGCGCGCGATGGTAGCGTCTCTGGACCCCGTTTTCTTGGACGAGGATATGGAGTTGGAGCGCACAGACCAGTAGATGATCACCTGGCCCACAGCGATCAGCAGGAACAGCACGAAGTTCAGAATGATCATCACGCTGAAGGAGTAGTGGTAACCTTGGAAACTCTCACTGGAGGTAAATGGCAGTGGGATGCAAATGCCGGTCTGACTGTAGAAGTCCCAGTGTGACACCATAGGGAAGAGAGGGACTGTTGCCAAGGCAATTCCTATTGCCCAGATAATTGCACAGGCTATCAGCGCGGAGCTGCCACTGAAGTGGAGGCTGCTTAAAGGAAAGCGCAGGACGAGGAAGCGATCCAGAGTGATGAGGCAGATGATGAAGGCCGACACCTCACTGGACATCAGACACAGAAAGCCAGCGATCTTACAGACCGTACTTTTCTTCCACTGGTCGCCAGACCAGAGGTATTTCCCCCGGTAGATCTGATCAGCCACCCCTACAATTGCCAGGTAGACCCCCATGAAGAAGTCTGCAATGGACAGATTGGTGACAAAGATATTGAAGCTACCGACACCTACGCCGTTGTTGCTGAGGTAAAGTCTGGCCACAAAGCTGCCCACGTTGCCAACAATGGACAGTAAAGCAAAGATCCACAGGAATGCGCGGTACACGTTGGACTTGAGAAGGTCTTCACACGACGCCACCAGGTCTTGCTTGGCGTGACAGTTGTCCAGGTTGAAGTCTTCAGGAAGCATGGCTTCACAACACAACTTGTAGTTGTCAGCATGCACCACCTTCAGATAGGCTAAATGTTTCAGCAGGTCAGTAGGGAAGTCCTTCAACGGGGAACCGCTCACGTCCAAGTTCTCCAGCAGCGGCGTGGAGCTGAAACCTTCGTCATCTATTGTCGTCAGTTTGCTGCGCGAAATGTTAAATGTCTTGAGGTTTGGGCAGCCAGCCAGTGCACTTCCGTTGAACACATCAACAATGATACCCGATAAGTTGATAGTCTCAAGCATCAACGTGCCTGGACCCGGCAACACGGTCTTTGTTATCGATGACAAGGGGTTACCGGACAACACCAGAACTCGTAGGTTCTTCATGGAAACAAAATACTCCATGTAGATGTGTGTTAGTTCATTCTTACTTAAATCTAAATGCCTCAGATTAGGAAGCTCTAAAGTTGGTTGTGTTTTAATGCGGCAGTCGGACAGACGAAGATATATCAGGAAGAGGTTGTGAGTCAAGTCACTGGGTGCCATACCGGAACCACTGGCGTCCAGGTAGCGAAGAGCAGGGTAGGAGCTGGCTGAGAAGTTGGCAGTGCAGACAAAGGCCAGACCCTGGCAGTGACACACGTCAGGGCAGGTCAGTTTCTCACACAGCAACTCGTCATCAAACTGAGGGCACTGGAACAAGCCGTCACACACGTGGTCAGCATGCAGACACACTTTGGACCCTCGACAGCGGTAGAAACCGGAACACGTGTAGCTCTCACATGATGCCTCATCCTCACGGTTCGGACAATCATCCACACCATTGCAGCGGAGATAGATGGGCAGGCAGTATCCTTGGGAGCATTGAAAGTGGGTCACTGGACATTCATCTGAATCAGTCAACTGCGAGAGGAAAGGCATTCCTATGTCATCCACGTCGAGTACTGCTGGTGGCATAGTGGTCAGTTCCAGATATTCTTGGTTTCTTACACAGATTTCATCCGAACCGCCGTAACAGTCCGTTTTTCCATCACAAAATTGTTCCCCAGCAATGCATTGTCCGTTTTGGCATCGAAACTCAGAAATGGAACAAGGAGAAAAGCGACAGAAACTCTCATCCGTATTGTCCTCGCAGTGCTGAATATGGTCACACAGCAGAGTGTAGTCCACAGCTTCATGGGTACGTTCACAAACAAACATGGCTATAGTGACGTTTCCTGAGTGACATGACGTCATGGATTCTTTTGCACCGCACTGAGTAAGTGCGTCACATGACAGGAAGTCCCTTGTCACGTGACCTGGCAGACACTGAACCACGCTCACGTTCCACACTGCTTCTTCAATACCAACGGATATACTGCTAGCCAGCTTCACTCCGCTTTCAACAACTGACTGTGGGTTTTGTTTGCCAAACTCACAGATTATGTCTGCAGTAAGCGCGTCTCGGCAATCCATAGAAGAAGCATTTCCTGTAGCGAACTCGTAATAAGCACACTGGGGAGGTGAGTCCGGACCAAATCTGCCGAGGACAAAAGCTGTTCTGCCATCGACCCATTGCCACAGGTGTTTGTACAGAGCTTCTGTCTGCACAGTACCGCGTCTGTCCACCAGCTGAGCTCCGATGTAAATAGTTCGTGGATTCCTCACTGAAGCCATGATCTGTCTGAATCTTCTTAACTCTTCCGGTGTTGCCAGAGTGATCAGGTTCTGGTTGTTCTTAACGCACTGATAATTAGCATCACTCCAGCTCAGGTTTCCGCCACGTTGAGCAAACCTGTAGCATTTGGTTCCCGCGTCTGCTGCTCCGTCTCCACATTCGTCGCTATGGTAACTGCAATCTTCTTCGTCTTCGTTTCCTTGACATTCCGTCACCATATTACAGCTGAGCAGCGGCTTGAAGCTGTGGAAATGGGGAACGGAGCAGTTGTACAGGTTTTCCGACAGCTGCTGGGGCTCTTGGGACCTGGGAAGGATGGCGTACATCATCTTGAACCCTGTTCTCCCAATGGAGCTGTCAGTATAGAAGAAGAGGGTTACAAAGGAGCGGTACACCTGTGATGGTATGTCTTGCTGTCCACACTTTCTCCACGTTTGGCTGGGCGCCGTCGCAGTAAAGTCCACGTAATCGTATATAAAGTCGTCATGCTCCTCCAAAAGAAAGTGAGTAAAGCTGATGAACACGCACTCGTCCTTCGAAATATCCACATGCAATACGCCTCGGTAAAGACTGGGGTAGAATCGATCCAGTCCGTTGAACCCTGGCGACGTCACGTATCTGACTGTGTCTGTTAGTCGCACCACTGGCAGGTCCTCTACTGGTTTATCATGTTGAAAACGAAAATGCAACGTTATGGCGGAAGTAAGATGAAGGTTGTGACCCCAGAAGCGGAAGGAGACGGAGGAAAAGGAGATGAAGGTCACGCTTCTGTTTCTCAGCACTGACATGTCGAAGAATCGTGGGACTCTGACGGCACTTTCGACGCGGAATTCCAGGAATTGGGTGCTGTTGCCGCAGTCCTTTTCCAACGCCAGCCGATTAATGGTTACAATAACGTAAGTCGTTTCAGGGATATCGATATTCCAAAAGCAGAGGACGCCGGGACATTCTAAGTTCTCATTCGTTACAATTTCCACAGTGGTGTTCATGGACGTGACGATCGTCGGTGAGTCGTTTATTGCACAGGCCGTTGAGTTAATAACAAAATACCCGGCATTCTTTTCGCACAGCATGACGTCACAGTCTTTCGTCAGCGACGTGGGGGATGTTGTGGTCAGGTGAGAGGCGGTGGTGGGACCTGTTGTGGTTGCAGCTGATGTAAATACGCTTTCGGTGATCATTTCGTCGTCTTCTGCTCCAGCGTGAACGGGGCCAGACACTGCTTGAGTGGCTTCAGTGTTTTCTGATGCTCCTGTGATGAGTCCATAATGAGTGTTTTCTGATGCTCCTGTGATGAGTTCATAATGAGCGTTTTCTGATACTCCTGTGACGAGTCCAAAATCCAGACCTGAATTTACAGCACCTCTCGTGCTTCTGACCGTCTGAAAATCTGAGGCCTGTCCAGAAACACTTTCGCTGGCGACAGTGTCAGCAGAAACAGTCCCATTCATTACGCTGGCTGCAGTGTCAGCAGAAACAGTCCCATTCATTACGCTGGTGACAGTGTCAGCAGAAACAGTCCCATTGATTACGTTGGTGACAGCATCCGCATCCATGGTGTTGCTAGCGGTATACCCGTGTACACTTCCACTGGTAGCGTTGCCTGCACTGATAGTGGTGTTACCAGCCTTTTCATATACATTTTCACTGGCAACGTTGCCTGCATTCATAGTGATGTTAACAGTCTTTCCATATACATTTTCACCGGCAACTTTGCCTGCATTCCTGGTTCTGTCAAAGGTGGCTGCAGTTGTAGGAATGCTATCGCTGTCGGCAGAACCGCCTGCATTGTCAACAGCCATAGTGTTCACATCACCTGCCGTTGTTGACACACGACTGCCAGTGTTTCCATCGACACGCAGGCTACTCATGGTGTTGCTGAACTTCGGCAACACGTATTCTGATAACGCATTGTAAAGGTTTAGTTTTGTTGACACCGATGAATTGTCAGTAGCAGACGTCACAGCTCCTGTTTGTGCAGACAACGCGAACAAGGCGATTAGACTCTGAAGCATGATGGCCATGCTGAAAAACACATGGGATTGGTCACTTGAACTAATCATGGTCAGCACTTTGGCGAAATGACCTCAAGTGTTCAAAGATCAGTCGCGGCTCTGCTGTTCTCCTCCTGAATCTGAGCAGTTTAGAACTGTGTTGTAACCAAGAATGCAAATACACCTGTAAATATACGGATATGTAGCTTCCGTAAAAAGTCAGTAGTTGACCGAGAAGTATTTAGATGGTTATAGTTAGTTAGTTCTTGGATTTTAACGTCCTGTCAACCATTTTCGGCTCACGCTCAGACCGAAC
Organism: Alviniconcha strummeri; assembly: GCA_963584105.1. Lineage (NCBI taxonomy): Eukaryota > Metazoa > Mollusca > Gastropoda > Provannidae > Alviniconcha > Alviniconcha strummeri. The sequence goes on from OY757558.1 coordinate 12,120,105, forward strand.
CACACATTCAACATTCTTCGGCACCGGTTCAAAACACAAAGTCACCGATCACAAGTAAAAAGCTGGATCAAGTAGTTAGTTCTTGGATTTTAACATCCTGTCAACCGTTTAGGCCAAAGCTTAATACAAATCACACATTTAAAGGTCTTTTGCACCAGTTGAAAACACAAAGTTACCAAATCACAAGTCAAAAGGTGGATCAGATAGTTAGCTAGTTCTTGTGTATTAAACGTCCCGTCGAACCAGTCACAAGTCAAAAGCTGGATCAGATAGTTAACTACTTCTTGGGTATTAAACGTCCCGTCGAACCAATCAGAAGTCAAATGCTGGATCAGACAGCTACTTCTTGGGTATTAAACGTCCCGTCAACCATTTTGGCTCAATCAAGTTCTCCGGACAAAACACGCATTCAAAGGTCTTTTGCACCAGTTCAAAATGCAAGTCACAAAATCCCGAATCAAAAGCTGGATCACAGTTGCCGTTCTAAAAATAAAAAAAGAAAGAAAGAAGTATGGTTACAGTTGGAGTGTTTATAAAACAGAAATTGTGTAAGCCAGCATACAGCCAAGTCTCTAAATAAAAAATAAATAAATAAAAGGATCAAAGCTCCATATAGGGCACAGTTATAATTAGAGGGTTTATAACCAGATAATGTGTAGTCACTAAATCACAAAAAAGCAAGAACAACAAGAACAACAACAGAAAGCAAATAAATTATTTAAAACAAATGGATCACAGTTCCATACAGGGCACAGTTACAGTTCGGGAGTTTATAACCAGATGATCTGTAGACCAGGCATCAGCCAAGTCACTGAATACCGAATTAAAGTCTAGATACAGTTCTGGACACAGCACAGTTATAGTTAGAGGTTTTATAACCAGATGATGTGTAAACCGGATTACAGCCAATTACGTCACTGAATCAGGGATACATAGATGGATCACAATATCTGGACACAGCACAGTTATACTTAGAAGGTTTCTAGTCAGACGATGGGTAAACCAGACTACAGGCAGGTCACTGAATCACGAATACATAGCTGGATCACAGTATCTGGGAACAGCACAGTTATACGTCGAAGGTTTATAATCACACGATATGTAAACGAGACTACAGCCAAGTTAGTGAATCACCAATACAAAGCTGGATCACACAGCTGGATCACAGTATCTGGGCACAGCACACTTATAGGGTTTTTACTCAGACGATGTGTAAACCAGACTACAGCCAGGTCACTAAATCCCGAGTCAAAATCTAGTTCACAGCTCTGGACACATCACAGTTATATACTTAGAAGGTCAGTTGATAGCTGACGAGCTAGGTATAAAACATCTTCCTGAAAACAGCCAATAGTATGTTTGCAGGTCAACCTGTTAATGATCCCAGTGTTGAAACCGCTATTTATGCTATTACCGCCAGGCTTCTCGATAGTCGCGGCCAGTTAAAAACCGAAACTTGGCGGGAATATTGCCAATGGAGGCCGTTCCGCCCTTTTTGGGGATTAATAATGCCATTAAGGCTCTTGGGCTTGATGGTCGTTTTTATTGCTCGGAACAGACTGATCTGGATGAGTCGGATTATGACCGCATCCGTTGGGAACGTACCAAGCGCCTTTGTTTTATACATGTTTCTTTACCACCGGACTTGCGTAGTAATGATCGCCTGCTGGTTATTGTTCGTCATTATTCCACGGCAAGTGATGCGGATGACAATTCGATGCCCAGGCAAAACCATTGTGTTGTACTGAGACCTGATGGAAGTTGTTATGACCCGTATCACGGAAAGCAACTATGGTTCATTAACAAAGTATTCCTGGATCTCTGGAATGACTCCAAGTGGTCTCTATGTACTGGTTAGTAATAATCGTGGTGCGAATAAGGGGCATTCGTGCCAGCTGATGGGATGAATCCGGAAAAATGGTCGTCGGAAGGCAAGTTTGCCATTGTCCTGGAAGCTGCCTCGCTGAATGAGACTGAGCTGACCGATGAGAGGGCGTTGCCTGGCTTCGGAGTCTGACTTCTACCGGGTACTGCGGGATGCGGATCAGCAGAGGGAACCCCGACGCGAAGCACCGAGTAGCCACTGCGCCATTGGCCCCAATCAGGTCTGGTGCCGGGACATCACGTGGTTGCCGGGACTGGTCCGGGGACTGTTTTACTATCCGAACGATTTCTGCCTTTCAGTGCGGGATGAAAGTTCACTGGTACCGCTGATCAACAGAATTACGCCTGGGCTCGCGGATTTCAACTTGCCAGCATGGTTCGTCAAGTTTGTTCTCACGATTTATGGCACTACCTGATATACTTACAGGCTGATCATAGTCGTCAAGTGGCTATTCTGAGAAATGAATCATCAAATCAATCAGGCTGGATTTTCGCGAACGCCGTCTTTATTCCGCAAGCGCAAGTGGCTGAATTGCCCTGCTGAAGTGGCAGAGCCTTGTTTGTACCAGAATTCCTGCCATTGCGCATCAGATATGGGTTTCACATCCTTCAGGTGGGCGCGTTCCACAGGATCGGCTTCTGAATGTTATTTCCTTGTCGAGTCAAATGATGGCTGAAGGCTGGGAATATCGGTTATGGACTAACAAAAGTATTGTGGTTTTTCGATCTCTGGATCAATTCGTTCTTGGCGGACACTCTGAATACAAAGGGCTGGGACTGGAAATGAGCAGGTCTGTTAAAGTTTATGAAGACAAGGAGGTGTTTCCTGTTCTGAAGTCCATTAATAAAAGTGTCTATCGTGAATCTTCAAGTAGAGGGAAATTTTCCAGAAATACTGCCCGCGCACGGGAAACGTTTTGCGCCGGACTTGCTGACTAATTATTTACTGGAGAGTGTTGGGGAATATAACTATGCCGCCAAGGCGGATAATCTGAGGACTTGCAGTTCTGCATGAGTTTGGTGGGGTTTATATTGATACAGACACACAGTTACCTGGTTTTCTGGAAGAAAGGCAGCAAGCCAATGGCAGAAAGATTTTTTCGTTCTCTGAACAGTCATTATGGTGTGCTCTTCTCAACAGGTTGGTGTAGTACAACAGGCTGTAATAATGACTTGATTGCAGCAATCAAGGGCGCCCCGCAGATAAAACATCTTCTGCTGGATCAATACCTGCATTGCAATATGCTGAAAAACCAGATTTACACTGTTAGCCGGAGACGTGAAGTGAATGATGTGGCTGATAATCCGGATCCGTCCATTTTTTGGGATACGCTGTGCTGTAAAACGTTCTCCGAAGAGAAAAAGGGGCGGTTTGCAAATAAAACCCTATAAAGGAATGTATCCTGACGCTTCTTTGGCAGAAAGCTGCATCACCCTTGATGATATGAAGAGAATATCGTGGCGATGCAATGTATAAGCGAATATACGGTTCTTACCCTGTTAACCAGATAGGGTATGATCTTGTGTGCAAGAATTCACCAGGTTTTTTTTAATGAGGATGTCAATTTGTTGAGACACAGCCTGACGCTACATACGACAGGACCTTTATCTTTGTGCAGATTGCTGGACGATCAATATATCACATTGAACACCCGGAACTGGAACCAATTGTTTTTCAGGAATCAGACCAACTCTGGAGAGACATGAAGAATATGGAGAAAGAGGCTTTTTGCTGTCACAAACGGTTTGGGGGAATTTGAAACGCTGGGCAGCCGGGAGCTGGGATCAACCGGTGCTTGATAAAAGCTTTGCACACGAAGACTATAGCGCCATGGAAGCATTGATTGGTTCCGGTTTACAATGCGAAGCTTCATGTTTGAGGGAGCGTCAGGAAAACAAGAAACAGAAAAAACGTCGTCATCATCTATCTTGAACATGAACCGCGGATTCGACTCACAAGTGCGACAGGCGGGTTGAATCTGCGAACCCTTTAAGTACACTGAAAAAGGTATCCTGAATGAAAAACCATTGCTTGTACTCTTTTCTGAGGGTCTTTCCCTTGAAGTTGTTACAGGCATCTTGATTGGTGACAGGATGAAGAGCTTCAGTGCGACTTCAAGGGTGTGACTGGATGGTGCACAGGCAGAGGATAATATGAACTGGTTTCAAGTAATAACTCTTGATTTCAGGTAATAACTGCAATTTTTACGCAGCGAGTAAATCGTCCGGTTCAGGGCGCGGATCGCACGTGAAGATCGCTATCGCGAAAATTCGCAACACGGAACCGGACGATGTGGCACTGCAAGATGCCGTGTTATGATTCGACCAGAGGTTCCCTCCATAACAAATCAGGGTATATACGTGAGCCAACCGTCATGGACATGGGATTTACCGTCACCCTCTATCATGACGGTGTCGGTCGGTTTTGAACATGTCAACCGCCTGGGTCATGTCGGCAGCGCTGTTTATTTGCAATGGCTGGAACAGGCCGCCTGGCGACACATCACGGATCTCGGCGCCCCCTGGCTCGCCTGGCGGCAGGCTGATCGCGCCATGGCAATCGTTGACACCCATATTCACTATCACACTGCAGCATTACCTGGCTCGTTACTGAAAGTCGGCACCTGGTTGACCCGGGCCAACCACCTGCATGCCAGTCGACACTTCCAGATTATTCGTACCAGCGACGGAGCCACCCTGACCACCGCAGACATTGATTACACCTGTATCACAATCTCCACTGGCAAACCGGCCCGTATGCCAGATTTCATGGCCAACGCCTGCCAGGCCGGAGTGGTCCGGCCAGCATCACCCTGATGCCAGTGTCCGGCAAACCCGGGGTTCATTGTCCGGTAAATCGGGGCTTCCTTTTTTCCAGAAAGGCATTGACGGCTTCATGGTGATCCCGGGTACCATGCAAGGTTGCCTGCAGCCTGGCGGATACGTCCAACAGTTCCGGCAACGACAGGGTTTGCCCTTGCTGCAGAAGTCGCTTGGTCGCTTTCAATGCCTGTGGAGGATTGGCAGCGATGTCGTGTGCCATGGCATTGGCGCATGCCATCAGTTCATCAGCGTCAACCACCGTCGAAACCAACCCCCAACGACAGGCTGTTTCCGCGTTAACAGGCCGCCCGGTCAATGCCATTTCTGTTGCGCGACTGATACCAATCACCCGGGGTAACAGCCAGGCACCACCATCTCCCGGAATCAGCCCCATTTTAATGAAACTTTCCGCAAACATTGCCGTACTTGAGGCAATACGAATATCGCACATACAGGCAAGATCACAGCCGGCACCAACGGCCGCACCATTCACAGCAGCAATAACGGGCACTGACACCTGAGACAAGGCCAGGGGGATACGCTGAATGCCTTGTCGGTAATTTTCCATCAAGGTCCGCTCATCGCCTGCGAACATGCCCTGTTTATCTCGCATATGCTTGATGTTGCCACCGGAACAAAAGGTGTCGCCTGTAGCCGTCAGGATCATTACACGAATCGAACCCTCTTCATCTACCCGCTGACAGGCCGACACCAGCGCCTCAACCATATCAGATTCAGAGATGGCATTACGCGTTTCAGGCCTGTTCAACGTAATTGTGGCAATGTGGCCCTGCTGCTCAAACAGGAGTATTGGCTGTTCTGGCATAATCGCGTTCCAGTTCAGGCATAACGCCCGGAATTCCGCGTCATTTTCTTACACTCGAGCAGAAAAAAGGGGATTAGTCCGGTGCCTGAAAAATGATCTTGACGACATCCCTGAACTGTTTGGCAAAATGCACAGTCATGCTTTCCGTAATGTAGTCAGGTAATTCATCATAATCCCGTTTGTTGGCTTCAGGCAGAATAACTTCGTAAATGCCACTGCGCCTTGCTGCAATCACCTTTTCACGAATACCCCCTACCGGCAATACCAGTCCTGTGAGTGTCAGCTCACCGGTCATGGCCAATGATCGTGTTTTCTGGTTGCGTGCCAGGCTTAGCAGGGCACTGGCCATGGTGACGCCGGCACTCGGGCCATCCTTCGGAGTGGCTCCTTCAGGCACATGCAGATGAATAAACGCCTTGTCGAAAAAATCAGCGGGTCCGCCATACTTTTTCAGATGGCTCATGACATAGCTGTAAGCGATTTCAGCGGATTCTTTCATCACTTCGCCGAGCTTTCCGGTCAATTTGAAGCCGGAACGAAGTGTATGAATACAAGACGCTTCCACAGGCAGGGTCGCACCACCCAGTGAAGTCCAGGCAAGGCCTGTGATAACGCCAACACCCTGCACAATTTTCTCTTTGCGAAAATACGGAGCACCAAGATAATCAGGCAGATTCCTCACAGTAATCGTCAGCTTCAATTCAGGCTCTTTCAGGATTTGTACCACTGACTTGCGAATAATCCGTGCAAGCAATTTTTCCAGATGCCGCACACCGGATTCCCGGGCGTAGCCTTCAATCACCTGTTTCAGTGTCGCATCGGAAAGTTTGATCTGACTCTTCTTCAGTCCTGCCTTCTTCAACTGCTTCGGCCAGAGATGATTTCTGGCAATGGCGATTTTTTCACGGGTGATATAACCGGAAAGACGGATAGTATCCATTCGGTCCAGCAGTGGACCCGGAATGGTATCCAGCTGATTGGCCGTACAGATGAACAAAACCCTGGACAGATCAATGCGCATGTCCAGGTAGTGATCCAGAAAATCGGAGTTTTGAGCAGGATCAAGCACTTCCAGCAATGCGGAAGCCGGGTCGCCGCGGAATGATGAACCGATCTTGTCGATCTCATCCAGCATAATCACCGGATTGGCAAAACTCACTTCCTTCAATGCCTGAACCAGCTTGCCAGGCATGGCACCAATGTAGGTTCGACGATGCCCCTTGATCTCGGATTCATCTCGCATCCCGCCAAGACTGAAACGATAGAATTTTCGTCCCAGGGCCTCTGCTACCGAGGTTCCAATAGAGGTCTTGCCAACACCGGGCGGACCAACCAGTAACAAGATAGAACCGGAAACCTCACCCTTGTAGGCGCCGATAGCCAGAAATTCAATAATCCGGTCCTTGACATCATCCAGCCCGTCATGATCGCGATCAAGCACCTTGCGGGCATTCTCCAGATCCAGGTTATCCTCGGAGCAGACGCCCCAGGGAATGGAGGTAGCCCAGTCAAGATGGTTTCGGGTCACACCGAACTCCGGTGAGCCGGTTTCCAGCAGCGCCAGTTTGTGCAGTTCCTCATCTATTTTATTCTGGACAGGTTCCGGAACAATCTTGTCTTTCAGTCGCCGCTGGAATTCTTCGATTTCCGCGGTCTTGTCATCCTTGGAAATACCCAGTTCCCGCTGGATAACCTTGAGCTGTTCTTTCAGGAAGAACTCACGTTGATGCTTGCTGATCTTGAGATTGACAGCTTCACTGATCTCACTTTGCAATCTGGCGACTTCCTGCTCCTTACGGATCAGCACCAGCACTTTTTCCATACGGCGTTGTACAGAAACGGCTTCCAGCACTTCCTGCAATTCAGCACCGCGGGCGGTCGTAATGGCAGCGGCAAAATCGGCCAGGGGTGAAGGGTCTCGCGGGCTGAACCTGTTCAGGTAGTTTTTCAGCTCTTCACTGTAAAGCGGGTTCAGCGGCAGCAATTCCTTGATGGCGTTGATCAGCGCCATGGCGTACGCCTTCAGGGTGTCAGGGTCCTCCTCGTCGCTGATTGGATAGGTCACCTGAACCAGATAAGGTGGAGTGCGGCGCAACCATTTGACGATCTTGAAGCGCTGCATGCCGAGAGCAATGAACTGAATCTGGTCATCCACCTCCACCAGATTGTGAATCTTGACAGCGCAACCAATCTCCGGGAACTGATCCGGTGTCGCCTCATCCGTCTCGGGAATATTCTCAATAAAGGAAAGGCCCATAATCATCTGATCCGACTGGGCGACCCGCTTGAGTGTATCTTCCCAGGGGGTGGCAGCAAACACCAGCGGTTGAACCTGGGCCGGGAAGAATGGCCGATTACTGCCAGGAATCAGGTAGAGTTTGTCCGGTAATGCCTGCTGGGGAATAACCAGTCCGGTACTGGCCCGAGTGGATTCACCTGCCTGATCGGAAATGATTTCCGGGGATTCTTTTTTCTGTCCGTTCATTGTACACCGAATGCTGTTGCCGGGTTTTACCATCCTTACCGCCAGAAAACTGACATCTTGCCGGTTTTGTGAACTGAGGATGGCTGAAATAACACTGTGCCTCTACAGGAACCTCTGATCAAGTCATGACACCGCATCTCACGGCGCCAGACTGGCCGATTCGGCGGTGTAAATCTTCGCGACAGCAAGATGTTGCGAAGATTTACGCCCTGAACCGGACGATTTTTTTACCACAATCTGCTCGCGCCAGATTTGATCAGGGATTCCTGCAGATAATCCCGCTTGCAAGCAAGAGCCTTAACAGGTAGCTTCACAGAAGCTTCCAGAGAACGTCTGATCAGCGCTGGCGCGAGCAGATTGTGGTAAAAAATTGTCTGGTTCAAACCACGAATCATATAAAGCCTGCTATTGCGAAGCTTTGCAACACAGAATCGGGCAATCTGGCACAGTAAGATGACGTGTCATGATTCGATCACAGGTTCCTTGTTGCAGCCTGTGGATCAGTATTCAGCAACATCAGGGCAATATCAACCGGAGCGATATCAGTTGCCGAAAACATCTGATTGAATCTGGCACAAGCAGAGGGTAATGAAACATCATCCGGTTTCAGGCACGAATCATGCGTAAAGCCTGCTGTTGCGAAAATTCGTAACAGGGAACCGGGCAATCCGGCGCCCGCAAGACGCTGTATCATGATTCGATCAGAGGTTCCCGGGACAAATCGGGCACCTGTTTCGTTTGAACAAGGAAAAGGCATGACTGCAGGAAGTAGCCAACTCCTGGTGATTGATGATGACGTCATTGTACGGGAAAGCATTGTTGCCTATCTCGAAGACAGTGGTTTTGAAATCCTGCAAGCGGACAACGGTGAAACCGGGCTTGCAGTTTTCACCGAACACAAGCCGGATCTCGTGCTGTGTGACCTTCGCATGCCACGCATGGATGGACTGACCCTGCTGGGAAAAGTGCACGAAATCTCTCCGGAAACCCCGTTTATTGTGGTATCCGGTGCCGGGGTCATGGCCGACGTGGTTGAAGCCCTGCGGTTGGGAGCCTGTGATTACATCATCAAGCCAATTGTCGACCTGGAAGTACTCGAATACGCGATCAAGCGTGCGCTCGACAGTGCAGATCTCGCTGCCCAGAACCACAGGTACCGGGAAAATCTGGAAGAGGCCATCCGGTCGCTGGAAGAAAGCCTGGATGTGCTGCAGGCTGACCAGAAGGGCCGGTCGTCAGGTCCAGCTGAAAATGCTGCCAGCATCGCCATTCACTTTTCATGGCTATCAGCTGGACTACAAGATCTACCCCTCTCTCTACCTGAGCGGGGACTTTGTTGATTATTTTCCGGTCAATGACCACTGCTTCGGTTTTTACCTGGCAGATGTTTCCGGGCATGGGGTGTCGTCTGCGTTTGTTACGGTATTACTGAAAAACATGTTTCTGACCTTGTTGCAGGAATACCGGTCCCGATCCAGCCAGGGCGTGGTCAAACCTTCTTATGTGCTGAAATATCTGAACCGGGGGCTACTGACAACGGGACTTGGCAAACATGTCACCATGTTTGGTGGTATTGTCGATACCCGGGCGCGTACGTTGATATATGCGTTTGCCGGACACTACCCTTTTCCGATACTGGCCAGTCATGATAAAACAGTGCTGATTGAGGGCAAGGGAGTACCGGTCGGTCTTTTTGAAGATGCCAGTTTCGACGATATGATCATTGACTTGCCCCGGGACTTTTCCTTGACTGTGCTCTCTGACGGTATTCTGGAAGTGCTTCCCCAGGAAACACTGAAAGAGAAGGAAGAGTATCTGTTATCGGTGATTAGTGAGGGTGCCACAACCGCAGAGGCGTTGCTGAATCGGCTCAATCTGGAAAACATCCACGAAACGCCGGATGATATCGCCCTGCTGGTGCTGGCTGATACGACAGGATGAATGCAGGAAAGATTCAGTTTGCCGAGAGTGTCGGCACCTATGTCCTGAAGTTTGTGGGTGATGTGCGCATGACGCTCTGCACCACCCTCGACAAGGTGCTGGAACATATTCTGGCACAGGACGGAGTCAGATCCATTCTGGTGGACCTGACCGAAACAGAAGGCATTGACAGCACATCACTCGGGCTGCTCGCCAAATTGTCTGTCCAGGCTCAAAAACGGTTTGGAATGATTCCTACGATTATCTCATCGAGTGATGATATAAATCGTATCCTGCTGAGCATGGGATTCGACAAGGTTTTCCTGATTGTCAAGGAAGGTCAGGAAGGTTCTCAATTGCTGCGGGATCTGCCTGGTATCGAATGCAGTGAGCAAACCGCAAGAGAGAAAGTGCTTGCTGCTCATCGGGAACTGATGAGCCTGAATGAAAGGAATCGTATGGTTTTTCAGGATCTCGTGCGTTCACTGGAAAATGAAAACTGCCAACCCCGCCCGTTACCCGAAAATCATCACAGATAGTCATCACCCTCCGCCCTGCAGCATAAACCAGCACCCGCAGGCCCGACTTCGCACACACTGGTCACCTGCATCCTTTTGCAACACGGGCGCTGCGGACTTCCTCCGGGCAGGCCGTCAGGCCGGGCCCTGCCGCGACAGTCGATCAACAGGAAACCTGTGATCGGGTCATGACACAGCATCCTGCGGCGAAAAATCGCCAGGTTTGGTGTTGCGAATCTTCGCAAACAATTCGCAAACAAGCTTCACGGGCAATCCACGCCTTGAACCAGACCATTTTTCGCCACCCTCTGCTCGCGCCAGATGCAGTCAGAGGCTCCCCTGAGACAGATGCTTACTTACCCACTCACGAATGACGTTATGATCTCCTTTCAATACGATTTTGTCTCGTTTGTGCCCCAGCTGATACTCGTACATCGGGTCATAATAGTCTGCGAGCAGGCTGCGAATCCATTCCCTGTGACGCTCGACAGAGCCATTGCGCTGTTCTGTCAGCGCCCGCTCCATAACAGCTCGCAGCGCCTGATGACGAGCTCCGCCCAGCCGCTTGCGAATCCGGTCCAGACTCGACAGCAGCGCCTCTGCATAACGCTCGAAACCTCCTTCCTGACAGGTAGCCATGTTTTCCCTGAGGCCTTTTTCCACGTAGTCTTCAAGAATGATTTGTACGCGATATTCCAGATCTTCTTCCAGAAGCAAAACGGGAGCCAGTTGCATTTTTTCATGGAATTTCCGGTCAAGGCTGCAATGGCCAATCAGTTTGCTCTCATCTTCGAGGATAACCGTGCCCGTCCGGAAGCATCGTTCTTTCAACAGCGCGACAGAGAGCGCGTTTTCAAAATCAATCTGACCAGGCTGTCCACCAATACAACGTCCAAAGCTGGAACCGCGATGGTTGGCCAATCCTTCCAGATCGACATGTCCGGAAAAGGTGCTAAGCAGGCGGGTTTTACCTGTACCTGTTTTACCGCCCAGGACCAGAAAACGACACAGGGTAACAGACTTCTCCATTTCATCAATCAGGAATCGACGCATGGCCTTGTAACCACCCGAGACCCGCGGATAGTCGATACCCTGCTCCCGAAGCCAGACTTGTACAGTATGTGAGCGCAGGCCACCACGAAAACAGTAAAGGTAACCTTCCGGGTGCTCATGGACGTATTGTGTCCAGGCAGCAATGCGGGCATCACGCTCCTGCCCACAAACCAGTGCGTTACCCAGCGCAATGGCAGCAGTCTGCCCCTGCTGTTTGTAACAGATACCAATCTGTTCCCGTTCCCGGTCATCAATCAGTGGCAGATTGGTTGCGCGGGGAAACGCACCCTTGCGGAATTCCACCGGGGCACGAACATCCATAAGCGGACGGTCGTACAGGAAAATGTCCAGATAATTATCAGTGTCCGGGCGTTTGCTGATCATTTGTTCAGGCTGGCAATGATCGTTCGTGATACAGACATTGTATCAGTAGCAGAATGATACACCTGAAACCTCTGAAAACTCGAACCCGGCACAGGCCAGTTATCATAACTCATTGATTTGCCGGCTACCGTTGGAAATATGAATCACTATCCCGCACCGCACCGGGCACAGGCTGGAAAGTGCATTACTTCCTTTCCGGCAGTCGTGGCCATGCTGGTTTTTTACCTCGCACAGGACGAATAATCGTGTCACTTTCGTTGTTTCCCGAGTTTATGATTGACAATTTTTCTGTAACCCGTATAACAGGCTCTCCTGAAACTTCTTGAGGAAGCTCTGACCAGGTCTGGCGCGAGCAGATTGCGGTGAAAAATCGTCCGGTTCGAGGCGCGGATTGCACGTAATGGCCCGCCATTACGAAGACGCGCAACACAGAAACGGGTTGTCTGGCGCCATGAAATGGCGTGTCATGGCTTGATCAAAGGCTCCTCTTGTGCCTGCCGGTCTGGTTTACGTGCCATTGGCGGCTGTAGCCTGTCGGGAATGCCGCACCGGTCGACAACCATGATTCTGGCAGGTGAAACCTTGAGTCTCATGCGGTCCTTGGTACGGGTCGCCACTGATCACAACAGAGACCACTGATGCCCGTAATTACCCTTCCTGATGGCAGCAAGCGCCAGTACGACAACCCTCTGAGCATCCTGGATGTGGCTGCTGATATCGGCCCCGGTCTGGCCAGATCTACTCTGGCCGGTCGTGTGAACGGCCAGCTGGCGGATGCCTGTGAAACCCTCAGCGATGATGTTGAACTCGCAATCATTACCCCTCGCGACCCGGAAGGTCTGGAGATTATCCGCCATTCATGTGCGCACCTGATCGGTCATGCCCTCAAACAGCTGCGCCCGGATGCCAGAATGGCGATCGGTCCGGTGATTGAGGAAGGTTTCTATTACGATGTTGATACTGATGAGTCCTTCGGTCCGGAAGATCTGCAAGCACTGGAGAAGCGCATGCAGGAACTGATCCGCAAAGAGTACGACGTGATCAGGAAATGGACGCCCAAAGCGGAAGCACGTCGTATTTTCGAAGAGCGTGGTGAAATCTACAAACTGGAAATCATTGATGAAATGGATGATTCCGTTGAGATGGTTGGCCTGTATTACCACGAAGAATATGTGGATATGTGCCGTGGGCCTCATGTGCCTAACACCCGCTTCCTGAAAGCATTCAAGTTGACCAGACTGGCTGGTGCTTATTGGCGGGGTGATAACAGGAACAAGATGCTGACCCGTATCTATGGCACTGCCTGGGGCGACAGGAAAGACCTGAAGGCATACCTGAAACGCATTGAGGAAGCGGGAAAACGGGACCATCGCAAGCTGGCGAGGAAACTGGATCTGTTTCACCTTCAGGAGGAAGCGCCGGGCATGGTGTTCTGGCACCCGAACGGCTGGACGATTTATCAGGTACTGGAGCAATACATGCGCCAGCAGCAGCGTGATCATGGTTACCTGGAAATCAAGACGCCGCAGGTTGTTGATCGCAGTCTGTGGGAGAAGTCCGGTCACTGGGACAAGTTCAGGGACGATATGTTCACCACCAGTTCCGAAAATCACGATTTTGCCATCAAGCCGATGAACTGCCCCTGCCATGTACTGGTGTTCAACCAGGGGCTGCGCAGCTATCGTGATCTGCCATTGCGGCTGGCTGAGTTCGGCTCCTGTCACCGCAATGAACCATCAGGTGCATTGCACGGTATCATGCGTGTGCGTGGTTTTGTTCAGGATGATGCGCATATCTTCGTCACTGAAGCCCAGATCCAGAGCGAAGTGTCTGACCTTATCGATTTCCTGCATGAGGTTTACCATGACTTTGGTTTCAATAATCTGATCTACAAGCTTTCCACGCGTCCTGTGCAGCGGGTCGGTTCCGATGAAAGTTGGGACAAGGCAGAAAAGGCACTGGCCGAAGCGCTGGATGCGAAGGACCTGGACTGGGAGGAGCTGCCCGGGGAGGGCGCATTTTACGGCCCGAAGATTGAATTTTCCCTGAAGGATTGCCTGGGTCGTGTCTGGCAGTGCGGTACTGTGCAGGTGGATTTTTCCATGCCGGGCCGGCTGGGTGCTGAATATGTGGGTGAGGATGGTACACGCAAGACCCCGGTTATGCTGCACCGCGCGATCCTTGGCTCCTTCGAACGCTTCATCGGTATCCTGATCGAACATTATGAAGGCCGGTTCCCGGTTTGGCTGGCACCCGTACAGGTCGTGGTGCTGAATATCACCGGTGCCCAGGCTGATTATGTCTGCGGGCTGGCAAAAACCCTCGAAGAACAGGGTTTCCGAGTAAAAGCGGACTTGAGAAATGAGAAAATCGGCTTTAAAATCCGCCAGCATACCATCGAACGCGTGCCTTATCTCGTTATTGCAGGGGATAAGGAAGTGGAATCCGGCACTGTCGCTGTCCGTATGCGCTCCGGGGAAGACCTGGGTTCCATGACGGTAGAAGCATTCCGGGTGGTGCTGGCGTCAGCGATTGCCAGACGCGGCCGTGTAGCAATGGCCTCCGACGAATAGACAGGAGATACAGCGATTAAACGTCCTAACCCACGGGATCGACGGCAGACACCTGCTGCTCCGATCAATCAGAACATTCGTGCAAAGGAAGTACGTCTGATCAGTGCCGATGGCCAGCAGGTTGGCATAGTCGCGTTCCGTGACGCTCTTGAGCAAGCCGTTGATGCCGGACTGGATCTGGTGGAAATCAATGCAACCAGTGAGCCACCGGTTTGCAAGATCATGGATTATGGCAAGCACCTGTACGAAACGAAGAAACAGAAAGCGATTGCCAGAAAGAAGCAGCAGCAGACCCAGGTGAAGGAAGTCAAGTTCCGCCCCGGAACTGAGGAAGGGGATTATCAGGTAAAGCTGCGCAATCTGATACGTTTCCTTGAAGAGGGCAACAAGGCCAAGGTGTCGCTGCGGTATCGCGGGCGGGAAATGGCTCACCAGGAACTGGGCATGGATCTCCTCAACCGGGTTGAAAAGGATCTGGAAGGAGTGGGTGTCGTGGAACAGCGTCCGAAGATGGAAGGTCGTCAACTGACCATGATCCTTGGCCCTCGGAAGAAAAAGTGATTCGCCAGCCCGGCAAATCTGCCCGGTCTCGCGATTGGTCGAGTCTCATTTTTTCCCGGATGCCCTGTTTTTTATTGAATCAGTACCGAGTCAGCCCTTCCCGGCAAGTGGAACCGGTTGCTCAAATATGGAGTTTCGGCAATGCCCAAGATGAAAACCAAGAGTGGAGCTGCCAAGCGCTTCAGGAAAACCGCCAGCGGTTTCAAGCGCAAGTCAGCTTTCAAGAGTCACATTCTGACCAAGATGACCACCAAGCGCAAGCGTCAGCTGCGCGGTACCAGATTGATGAGTCCGGCGGACGAACCATTGGTCAGGCGGATGCTTCGCGTGTAATTGCCGGTTTGTTCAGTTCAGGTTTTTCGGGAGAATCAGATTTATGGCACGGGTAAAGCGTGGCGTTATCGCCCATCGTCGTCACAAGAAAGTCTTGAAGCAGGCCAAAGGCTACTACGGCGCCCGCTCACGAGTATTCCGCGTAGCCAAACAGGCGGTTACCAAAGCGGGTCAGTATGCCTACCGTGACCGCCGACAGCGCAAACGTCAGTTCCGTACACTATGGATCGCCCGTATCAACGCCGGCGCCCGTGCCAACGGGATTTCCTACAGCCGCATGATGGCAGGTCTGAAGAAGGCCAGAATTGAAATCGACCGTAAAGTGCTGGCCGACCTGGCTGTTTACGAAAAGGAGGCATTCACCCGGATCGTGGAGTGCGCAAGGAATGCCCTGGCCGCCTGACGATGTGCAGCTGACAAGCAAGCACAACAGACCAGGGTGAGTTCACCAGAGCCCGCCTTCTTTTCATTTTCAGGCAAGGCCTCTTTGATACGCTTTGCTCCGTCGTGAGGTGGAGGGGCTTGCTTCCTGCTGACTCGTCAGGCCGCACAGGATGACAACTTGTATTCTGACGTGGATTCGACGTGGCAGGTAGCGCTGCTCAAGCTGATGGTTAACAGGTCATTGGTCAACACGCCCCCGGGGAACCTCTGATCAGGTCTGGTGCAAACAGATTGTGGTGAGAAATTGTCCGGTTCCAGGTGCACATCGCACGTGACGCCCGCCATTACGAAGATTTGCAACACAGAACCGGGTGATTGGGCACCGCGAAACAGCCGCGCTTGATCAAAGGTTCCCGGCTCCGGAAATCCGGGGCAATAACAGGCCTGTTCTGGTTATCGGAAAAGCCAATGACCCCGAGGTGAATACTGCGGCAGCGATGATCACCGGGTCGAAGAACATCAGTTCAAAAGGCACCGCCGTTAATTCATGGCATCTGTGCACACGAGGACAACCGGACAACAACCTCGTTCGGTCCTGCAAGACATTGTTCAATCCTGCAAGCAAATAGTCCCGCTGATCGCTATGGCGCCCTCCCCCCCCTGGTTTTCTCACCGCCATCATGCACGAATCTGCTCAACCAGAGTCAAAGAACCTCTGATCAAGTTATGACGCAGCATTGGGTGAATATTTTCCTGAACCATGTTACCAACCTTTTTTCAAGAATAACTCATTCCACATTCCTGAGGGAGGAAATCATGTTCTCAATTGGAATCAGAGGCCGGTTTGGCAATTACGATTATCACGAACTTGCTCTTGCCAGACAGAAGCAGGATTTTGGCGATATCCTGATCCGGATCAGGGCAACGAGGTCAAATGAAACGTCAAGTCATCTTTTGTCTGCAGATCAATCACAAGACCATGGGAGTACAAGTCAAACCGCCCTGGAATCGCGCCAGGCAAGTATCCCGCTTTCCCGGATCAATTCGTCCGAATCACCTTCCCGGCAGGACACACCCTCCTCTGCTGATCTTTCAGGGCTTGACCGAACACGTGAACTTGTCAGGCTGATATTGGATAGTGATGACATAAAACGTGACCTTGTAGCAAGAGAATTCCTGGCGCTGACAGAGGCAGAATTTCAAGACATTCTGGATAAAGCTGCTGCAATTTTGCGTAACAGGAAAACTTTACATAACCGGGCCCGTACCAGTCGTTCAATTATAAATACCGCTACCTATTGTGCCATAAACACCATACTGTTACTTGGAATATACTGGTCCATATATTATGCAGCTGGTATGGACAGTGTCCATAACCCTGCGGCACTCAACGGAGAGGGTGAAGAGAAAGACGATATACTCCGTAATGTTACGTACTACCTTTTCCTGACTGCTTGTTCAGTAGTCGTAATGCACATCAGTGGCTGTATCCATGTTCTTGATACCCTTACATCCAGGGGCAATAAACTCCGGAAACTACGCAATCAATTTCAGGAATTTTGTGCGTCAATCAGAGAGTCCGGATTACGACGGGTATGCTGTACTGATACACCCTGTTCCGTATCAAAAGAATCAATTACCCGGTTTTTCACACATACCGGTTTGGCGAGTGCCGTTGTTGTTGGTGCGGGTCTTGCCATTACTGGAATAGCCCCTTGTCTTGACGCCCTGAACTCTGCCGATGAGGCCGTACATTTGTGGAACGAGCTATCGTCAGTGGACACTGGTAACTTCACGTCACAACAGACTCAGGATGTGGCGTGGTGGGTCCATTTTTCAGGGACATATGTATGCAACCTCGCCGTTCCACTCGTTTTTATGGCAAATATCTTTTCGGGCCTGAAACAGGATGTTATGGAACTCTTCGGCGGCGCCAGATACAGAAACGAACGTGTCCAGGATACAGTACACAATTTACGAGCCCTGTTAGCCAGATTGAATCAAGATGGCAATATCAGGAAATTTGCCAGAGACCTGATGCATCAGAAATACATTGGATCACCTGAATTAATGCTGATGGACTATGCCAGCAAGATGGAACTGGATGCCGATACGTTGGAGATGAAAGGAGTAACTCAGGACGTATTGGGCCAGCATGGTCTTGAAAGGACGGATCTGGCTGTTTTTTGTTCAGAGGCAGAACAGGTTATCAATGCATTACCTGATCGGAAAATCAATCCTGCTGAAGCTCTGGAATGGATAAACGACTTGCGTTTTGATGTCTCCTTCAGAAACAGGGTGTTAAACGGGCTCAAGTTTGAAGATGCAACATACAGTGATGGATGGGTTCGTTTCGTCGGGGGAGCAAGAACCCTGGCAAGGCTCGGTCTTGGCTGGTTGGCAATGAACTCATTGTCTGGAACATTTTCTTCCAGAAGGATTGTTCAGCATTACAGAAACGAAGCAGGGATTGCAGCAGGTACAACGCTGACCTGTGCATTGTTTGCCAATAAAACCATCCCCCCATTCGATGCGGTCAGATTTCATGCGGGTACTGCATCTGCTGCGGCTCAGGGGATTGCTCTGGCCAATGCTGCAATAAACACCCTGGATACAGGATGGATAATGCTTATGATGGGTTACTCAGGTATTACCGCAGGAACACGAATACTCCCAAAACTGAAAGCAACAACCGCAGGTGGAAAGATATGTGAGTTCCTGTCTGTACAACAAAGCCCTGAAGCTGTTTTCTCCGCGGCACTGGGTACTTTTGGCGCTATGGTATACGTACAAGGTATCAGTCGATCCTGTCAAAACAATGATGAAGTTATCATGTTGAGGGAGTGCCCACATCTTTCAGATATCCCCTACTCACCGATTACGTGTGAATATCGAGGATCCTGCTACACCTACATGGCTTACATAGCTGCAACTTTACCCCTGCCTTTAATCAGTGACTGGAATTATATCCTGACCCGGGCAAAATTATTATGCCCTTCTATACGCTGTTCTATTGTAAACAGGAATGCAAATTCAAACACAGGAAGAGAGGTTCAATCTCGACAGGAAGATGCTGAACAGCAGCAAGAGACAGCATTGTTAACAGTAGCCACAATGGATCAACAGGCTGGTTCCTCTCCGGGACGTAATCAAGGAACCTCTGATTGAATCTGGAGCGGGCAGATGGTGGTGAAAACTATCCGGCCCAAGACGTAAATCGCACGTGAAGCCTGCCCGCCATTGCGAAGATTCATCACGCAACGCCAGGCGATCTGACACTACAGGCTGCCGTGCCATGATTCGATCAGGGATTTCCCGGTGAATACCTCTTTGAACTATTTCATTAACCTTCTTTCCAAAGGTGGTTCATTTCACATTTTTGGAGAAGGATCATGTTCTCAATTGGAATCAGAGGCCGGTTTGGCAACTACGATCATCACGAACTCTCTCTTGCCAGACAGAAGCAGGATTTTGGCAATATCCTGACCCGCATCAGGACAACGCGTTCGGATGAAGCTTCAGGTCGCCTTTTATCTGCAGATCAATCACAAGACCATGGGCGTACAAGTCAGACTGCCCTGGAATCACGCCAGGCAGGCATCCCGCTTTCCCGGCTCGATTCGTCCGGATCACCTTCCCGGCAAGATACACCATCCTCTGATGATCTTTCAGGGATCGACAAGACACGTAAACTTGTCAAGCTGATACTGGATAGTGATGACATAAAACGTAACCTTGTAGCAAGCGAATTCCTGACGCTGACAGATGCACAATTTCAAGACATTCTGGACGAGGCTGCTGCAATTTTGCGTAACAGGGAAACTCTGCATGATCGAACCCGCGCCAGTCATTCAAGCAGAAGAGTCGGTACCCGTATTCTCACGATCATGGCACTGTTGTCCATAATGTATTTTTCCACGTTTCATATGATTGGCATAAGCAATGTCCATGAGCATGAAGCTCTCAACGAAAAGAACGACAGGTTCCCTGTTGCACAGTATTTTTTGCTGTTCCTTGGCTCCCTTGCTTCAGTCGGCGTAATGCATGTCAGTAGTCATATCCATGCTTGTGATGCCCTTGCATCCAGGGGTGAGAAAATCCGGAAACTACGTAATCAATTTCAGGAATTTTGTGCATCAATCAGAGAGTCCGGATTACGACGGGCAAGCTGTACCGATACACCTTGCTCCATATCAAAAGAATCAATTACCCGGTTTTTCACACATACCGGTTTGGCGAGTGCAGTTGTTGTTGGTACGGGTATTGCCATTGCTGGAATAGCCCCTTGTCTTGACGCCCTGAACTCTGCTGACAAGACCGTACATTTGTGGAACGAGCTATCGTCAGTGGACACTGGTAATTTCACGTCACAACAGACTCAGGATGCGGTATGGTGGGTCCATTTTTCAGGGACATATGTATGCAACCTCGCCGTTCCACTCGTTTTTATGGCAAATATCTTTTCGGGCCTGAAACAGGATGTTATGGAACTCTTCGGCGGTGCCAGATGCAGAAACGAGCATGTCCGGAATACAGTACACAATTTACGAGCCCTGTTAGCCAGACTGCTCCAGGATGACAATATTGAAATTGAAAAATTTGTTGAAGACCTGATGCATCAGAAACACATCGGATCACCCGAATTAATGCTGATGGACTATGCCAGCAAGATGGAACCGGACGCCAATGCATTGGAGATGAGCGGAGTAACCCGGGACGTATTGAGCCAGCATGGCCTTGAAAGGGCGGATCTGGCTGTCTTTTGCTCAAAGGCGACACAGGTCATGGACGCATTACCTGACCGGGAAATCAATCCTGCTGAAGCTCTGGAATTGATAAACGACTTGCGTTTTGATGTTTCCTTCAGAAACAAGGTGTTAAACGGACTCAAGTTTGAAGATGCAGCATACAATGACAGATGGGTTCGTTTCGTCGGGGGGGCGAGAACCCTGGCAAGGCTCAGTCTTGGCTGGTTGGCAATGAACTCCTTGTCTGGCACATTTTCTTCCAACATGATTGTTCGGCATTACAGAAATGCAGCAGGGATTGCAGCAGGTACAACGCTGACCTGTGCATCATTTGCCAACAAAACCATCACCCCATTCGATACAATCAGATTTCAGGTGGGTACGGCATCTGCTGCGGCTCAGGGGATTGCTCTGGGTAATGCTGCAATGAACACCCTGGATACAGGATGGATAATCCTCATGGCAGGTTACTCAAGTATTACCGCAGGAACACGAATACTTCCCGGATTGAGAACAACAACCGTAAGTGGAACGATACGTGAGTTTTTATCATCTGTACGACGACAACGCCCTGAAGCTGTTTTCTCTACGGCGCTGGGCACTCTTGGCACCATAATGTATCTATACAGTCTGTCCTGCCAAAACAGTAATGACGTTATCATGCTGAGGGAGTGCCCCCATCTTTCAGATATACCCGATTCACCGATCACTGATGAATATCGAGGATCTTGCCGTACATACGCAACTTTCATCGCTGCCGTCTTGCCCCTGCCTTTAATAAGTGACTGGAATCATATCCTGAGTCGAAGTGGATTGTTATGCTCTACTGTTGCAAACAGGAATGCAAATTCAAACACAGAAAGAGATGTTCAATCTCGACAGGAAGATGCCGAACAGCAGCAAGAGACAGCATTGTTAACAATAGCCACAATGGATCAACAGGCTGATTCCTCTGCTACCGGGACGTAATAAAGGAACCTCTGATTGAATCTGGAGCGGGCAGATGGTGGTGAAAAGTTATACGTCTGAAGACGCGAATCGTATGTAAAGCCTGAAGCCCGCCCGCCATTGCGAAGATTCATCACGCAACGCCAGGCGATCTGACACTACAGGCTGCCGTGCCATGATTCGATCAGGGATTTCCCGGTGAATACCCCTTTGAACTATTTCATTAACCTTTTTTCCAAAGGTGGTTCATTTCACATTTTTGGAGAAGGATCATGTTCTCAATTGGAATCAGAGGCCGGTTTGGCAACTACGATCATCACGAACTCTCTCTTGCCAGACAGAAGCAGGATTTTGGCAATATCCTGACCCGCATCAGGACAACGCGTTCGGATGAAGCTTCAGGTCGCCTTTTATCTGCAGATCAATCACAAGACCATGGGCGTACAAGTCAGACTGCCCTGGAATCACGCCAGGCAGGCATCCCGCTTTCCCGGCTCGATTCGTCCGGATCACCTTCCCGGCAAGATACACCATCCTCTGATGATCTTTCAGGGATCGACAAGACACGTAAACTTGTCAAGCTGATACTGGATAGTGATGACATAAAACGTAACCTTGTAGCAAGCGAATTCCTGACGCTGACAGATGCACAATTTCAAGACATTCTGGACGAGGCTGCTGCAATTTTGCGTGATAAGAAAACCTTGTATGACCGGGTCCTTGCCAGTTATTCAACCAGAAATGTCTGTTTTGTCATGTTCCTGTTGTTCCCAATATATTTTTCCGTGGGTTATATGATTGATATAATCGATGCCGATGAGCGTGACGGGCTCAACAAAGATCCTGAAATGTTTGCACCACAGCGTTTCTTTTCGTCCTTTTGGGCAGTAACAGGCATCATTTGTTCAATAGGCATGATACATCTCAGCAGCTATAACCATGTTCATAATACCCTTGTATCCAGAGGCCAGAAAATCCGGGAACTACGCAATCAATTTCAGGAATTCTGTGCATCAATCAGAGAGTCCGGATTACGACGGATATGCTGTACTGATACCCTCTGCTCCATATCAAAAGAATCAATTACCCGGTTTTTCACATATGCCGGTTTGGCAGGTGCAGTTGTTGTCGGCACTGGTATTATTGGAATAGCCCCTTATCGCGACGCCATGAACTGCGCTGATTCGGTCACGTATCTGAGTAGTCGGGCATTATTGAAACTCAACGGTGATTCCATATCACAACAGACTCAGGATGTGATATGGTGGACCCATTTTGCAGGGGCATATGTGTGCAACATCATCGTTCCACTCGTTTTTATGACACGTGTCTT
Source organism: Alviniconcha strummeri (assembly GCA_963584105.1). Classification (NCBI taxonomy): domain Eukaryota; kingdom Metazoa; phylum Mollusca; class Gastropoda; family Provannidae; genus Alviniconcha; species Alviniconcha strummeri. Next base: position 12,142,878 of record OY757558.1, read on the forward strand.
TTCGGGCCTGAAACAGGATGTTATGGAATTTTTCGGTGGTGCCAGATACAGAAACGAGCATGTCCAGGATACGGTACACAATTTGCGGGCCCTGTTAGCCAGATTGAGTCAGGATAACGATCTTGAGCAGTTTACTGAAAACCTGATGCATCAGAAATACATTGGATCACCTGAATTAATGCTGATGGACTATGCCAGCAAGATGGAACTGGATGCTGATACGTTGGAGATGAAAGGAGTAACTCAGGACGTATTGGGCCAGCATGGTCTTGAAAGGACGGATCTGGCTGTTTTTTGTTCAGAGGCAGAACAGGTTATAGCTGCATTACCTGACCGGACAATCCATCCTGCTGAAGCTCTGGAATGGATAAACGACTTGCGTTTTGATGTCTCCTTCAGAAACAGGGTGTTAAACGGGCTCAAGTTTGAAGATGCAACATACAGTGATGGATGGGTTCGTTTCGTCGGGGGAGCAAGAACCCTGGCAAGGCTCGGTCTTGGCTGGTTGGCAATGAACTCATTGTCTGGAACATTTTCTTCCAGAAGGATTGTTCAGCATTACAGAAACGAAGCAGGGATTGCAAAAAACGCAACCTTGACCTGTGCATTGTTTGCCAATAAAACCATCCCCCCATTCGATGCGGTCAGATTTCATGCGGGTACTGCATCTGCTGCGGCTCAGGGGATTGCTCTGGCCAATGCTGCAATAAACACCCTGGATACAGGATGGATAATGCTTATGATGGGTTACTCAGGTATTACCGCAGGAACACGAATACTCCCAAAACTGAAAGCAACAACCGCAGGTGGAAAGATATGTGAGTTCCTGTCTGTACAACAAAGTCCCAAAGCTGTTTTCTCTGCGGCGCTGGCCACTTTCGGCACCATAGTATATGTACACGGTATCAGTCGATTCTGTCAAAACAATAATGAAGTTATCATGTTGAGGGAATGCCCCCATCTTTCAGATATGCCCGAGTCACCGATTGCGTGTGAATATCGAGAATCCTGCTACACCCACATGGCTTGCATAGCTGCAACTTTACCCCTGCCTTTAATCAGTGACTGGGATTATATCCTGACCCGGGCAGAATTATTATGCCATTCTATACGCGGTTCTATTGTAAACAGGAATGCAAATTCAAACACAGGAAGAGAGCTTCAATCTCGACAGGAAGATGCCGAACAGCAGCAAGAGACAGCATTGTTAACAATAGCCACAATGGATCAACAGGCTGATTCCTCTGCTACCGGGACGTAATAAAGGAACCTCTGATTGAATCTGGAGCGGGCAGATGGTGGTGAAAAGTTATACGTCTGAAGACGCGAATCGTATGTAAAGCCTGAAGCCCGCCCGCCATTGCGAAGATTCATCACGCAACGCCAGGCGATCTGACACTACAGGCTGCCGTGCCATGATTCGATCAGGGATTTCCCGGTGAATACCCCTTTGAACTATTTCATTAACCTTCTTTCCAAAGGTGGTTCATTTCACATTTTTGGAGAAGGATCATGTTCTCAATTGGAATCAGAGGCCGGTTTGGCAACTACGATCATCACGAACTCTCTCTTGCCAGACAAAAGCAGGATTTTGGCAATATCCTGACCCGCATCAGGACAACGCGTTCAGATGAAGCTTCAGGTCGCCTTTTATCTGCAGATCAATCACAAGACCATGGGCGTACAAGTCAGACTGCCCTGGAATCACGCCAGGCAGGCATCCCGCTTTCCCGGCTCGATTCGTCCGGATCACCTTCCCGGCAGGATACATCATCCTCTGCTGAGCTTTCAGGGATCGACAAGACACGTGAACTTGTCAAACTGATACTGGATAGTGATGACATAAAGCGTAACCTTGTAGCAAGCGAATTCCTGTCGATGACAGAGTCAGAATTTCAAGACGTTCTGGAGGCAGCTGCTATAACTTTGCGTGGTAGAATAGCCTTGAATAACCGGACCTTTTCCTGTCATTTCACCAAATTTATCTGTTTTTCCATATTCATGTGGTTACCACTATATTTATCCGTGGGTCCTGTGATTAATATGATCGATGCCGATGAGTATGATGAGCTCAACGAAACGTCTGGAATATCTGCACTACATTTTTCCTTTTCGTCCATTGCTCTAATTGGAAGCATCGCGCTTTCAATGGCCATAATGCAGAGCAGTGGCTATGACCATGTTTATGATACCCTTGTATCCAGAGGCCAGAAAATCCGGAAACTACGCAATCAATTTCAGGAATTTTGTGCATCAATCAGAGAGTCCGGATTACGACGGATACGCTGTACTGATACCCCCTGCTCCATATCAAAAGAATCAATTACCCGATTTTTCACATATGTCGGTTTGGCAGGTGCATTTGTTGTTGGTACTGGTATTGTGGGAATGGTCCCTTATCTCGACGCCATAAACTGCGCTGACGGGATCACGTATGTGAGTAACCTGACAGCATTGATGCGCTACGGTGATTCCATATCACAACAGGCTCATGATGTGATCTGGTGGCTCCATTTTGCAGGGACATATGTGTGCAATCTCGGCGCTCCACTCGTTTTTATGGCAAATGTCTTTTCGGGCCTGAAACAGGATGTTATGGAATTCTTCGGTGGCGCCAGATACAGAAACGAACGTGTCCAGAATACAGTACACAATCTGCGGGCTCTGTTAGCCGGATTGAAGCATTATGCCGATTTTGAGCAGTTTGTTGACGACCTGATGTGTCAGAAATACATTGAATCACCTGAATTCATGCTGATGGACTATGCCAGCAGGATAAGACCGGATGCCGATACGCTGGAGATGAGTGGATTAACCCGGGACATATTGGACCGGCATGGTCTTGAAAGGACGGATCTGGTTGTTTTTTGTTCAGAGGCAGAACAGGTTATAGCTGCATTACCTGACCGGACAATCCATCCTGCTGAAGCTCTGGAATTGATAAACGACTTGCGTTTTGATGCCTCCTTCAGAAACAGGGTGTTAAACGGGCTCAAGTTTGAAGATGCAACATACAGTGATGGATGGGTTCGTTTCGTCGGGGGAGCAAGAACCCTGGCAAGGCTCGGTCTTGGCTGGTTGGCAATGAACTCCTTGTCTGGAACATTTTCTTCCAGAATGATTGTTCGACATTACAGAAACGAAGCAGGGATTGCAAGACATGAGGCCTTGACCTGTGCATTGTTTGCCAACAAAACCATCACCCCATTCAGTTCGGTCAGATTTCATGTGGGTACTGCATCTGCTGCAGCTCAGGGGATTGCTCTGGGTAATGCTGCAATAAACACCCTGGATACAGGATGGATAATGCTTATGATGGGTTACTCAAGCATTACCGCAAGAATACGAATATTCCCCGAACTGATAGCAACAACCGCAGGTGGAAAGATATGTGAATTCCTGTTTGTGCAACAAAACCCTGAAGTTTTTTTCTCCGCGGCACTGGGCACTTTGGGCACCCTGATGTATGTATACGGTCTCAGTCAATCCTGTCAACACAATAATGAAGTTATCATGTTGAGGGAGTGCCCACATCTTTCAGATATCCCCTACTCACCGATTACGTGTGAATATCGAGGATCCTGCCACACCCACATGGCTTACATAGCTGCAACTTTACCCCTGCCTTTAATCAGTGACTGGGATTATATCCTGACCCGGGCAAGATTATCAGGCCGTTCTGTACTCTGCTCTCTTGCAAACAGAAATGCAAATTCAGACACAGAAAGAGAGGTTCAATCTCGACAGGAAGATGAAGATGTTGAACAACAGCAAGAGACAGCATTGTTAACAGTAGCCACAATGGATCAACAGGCTGGTTCCTCTGCTAACGGGATGTAATCACGGAACCTCTGATTGAATCTGGAGCGGGCAGATGGTGGTGAAAACTATCCGGCCCAAGACGTAAATCGCACGTGAAGCCTGCCCGATATTGCAGAGCACCACACAACACCAGACGATCTGACACTACAGGCTGCCGTGGCATGATTCAATCAGAGGTTCCCTGATGAATATTCTTTTGAACTATTTCGTCAATCTTCTTTCCAAGGGTGGTCCATTTCATATTTCTGGAGAGGAATCATGTTCTCAATTGGCATCAGAGGCCGATTTGGCAGCTACAATCATCACGAACTCTCTCTTGCCAGACAAAAGCAGGAGTTTGTCAATATCCTGACCCACATCAGGACAACGAGTTCAGATGAACCTTCAAGTCGCCTTTTGTCTGCAGATCAATCACAAGACCATGGGAGTACAAGTCAAACTGCCCTGGAATCACGCCAGACAGGCATCCCGCTTTCCCGGATCAATTCGTCCGAATCACCTTCCCGGCAAGATACACCATCCTCTGATGATCTTTCAGGGATCGACAAGACACGTAAACTTGTCAAGCTGATACTGGATAGTGATGACATAAAGCGTAACCTTGTGGCGAGCGAATTCCTGACGCTGACAGAGGCAGAATTTCAAGACGTTCTGGACGAAGCTGCTGCAATTTTGCGTAATAAAAGAGCCTCGTATGACCAAGCCCTTGCCAGTCATTCAACCAAAGATACCTTTCTTGCCTTACTCCTGGTGTTGCCACTATATTTTATCGCAGGTTATGTGATTGATATGCTCGATACCACTGCGCGCGAGGAGCTCAACGGAGAGTCTGAAGTATCTACGGAACAGCAGACTCTTGCGATCATTTGTGCAACAGCAGGCGCCCTTGTTTCAATAGGCATGATGAATGTCAGTGGCCATATCCATGCTCGTGATGCCCTTGCGTCCGGAAGCAGGAAAATCCGGGAATTACGCAATCAGTTTCAGGAATTTTGTGCATCAATCAGAGAATCCGGATCACGACGGGTATGCTGCACTGATACACCCTGCTCCATCTCAAAAGAATCAATTACCCGGTTTTTCACATATGCCGGTTTGGCAGGTGCAGTTGTTGTTGGCACTGGCCTTATTGGAATAGCCCCTTATCGCGACGCCATAAACTGCGGTGATGGGTCCGTGTATATAGGTAACCAGATATCATCGTATTTCACCGGTGATCTCATATCACAACAGGCTCAGGATACGATATGGTGGCTCCATTTTGCAGGGGCATATGTGTGCAACCTCGGCATTCCACTCGTTTTTATGGCACGTGCCTTTTCGGGCCTGAAACAGGATGCTATGGAACTTTTCGGTGGTGCCAGATACAGAAACGAGCGTGTCCAGGATACAGTACACAATTTACGGGCCCCGTTAGCCAGATTGTTTCGGGATTACAATCCTGACAGGTTTGCTGAAGACCTGATACATCAGAAATACATTGGATCACCTGAATTCATGCTGATGGACTATGCCTGCAAGATAAAACTGGATGCCGATACGTTGGAGATGAGAGGCTTAACCCGGGACGTATTGGACCGGCATGGTCTTGAAAGGGCGGATCTGGTTGTTTTTTGTTCAGAGGCAGAACAGGTTATGGCTGCATTACCTGACCGGACAAACCATCCTGCTGAAGCTCTGGAATTGATAAACGACTTGCGTTTTGATGTCTCCTTCAGAAACAGGGTGTTAAACGGGCTCAAGTTTGAAGATGCAACATACAGTGATGGATGGGTTCGTTTCGTCGGGGGAGCAAGAACCCTGGCAAGGCTCGGTCTTGGCTGGTTGGCAATGAACTCATTGTCTGGAGCGTTTTCTTCCAGAACGATTGTTCAACACTACAGAAACGAGGCAGGGATTGCAAAAAATGCAACCTTGACCTGTGCATTGTTTGCCAATAAAACCATCCCCCCATTCGATGCGGTCAGATTTTATGCGGGTACTGCATCTGCTGCGGCTCAGGGGATTGCTCTGGGTAATGCTGCAATAAACACCCTGGATACAGGATGGATAATGCTTATGATGGGTTACTCAGGTATTACCGCAGGAACACGAATACTCCCCAAACTGAAAGCAACAACCGCAGGTGGAAAAATATGTGAGCTTTTATCATCTGCGCGACAACACCCTGAAGCTGTTTCCGCTACGATACTGGGCACTCTTGGCACCGCGATGTATCTGTTCAGTACCAGTTTCTCCTGCCAGAGAGATAATGAAGCTGGCATGTTGAGGGAATGCCCCTATCTCTCAGATATTCCCGATTCACCAATTACTTGTGAATATCGAGGATCCTGCTATACATACACGGCTTACATGGCTGCCGCCTTGCCCCTGCCTGTAATAAATGACTGGCATCATGTCCTGAGTCGGATGAGTTTCCACAAAAGCTTGTGTCTGACAAAATCAGCACTCCCTCGTGTTGCAAACAGGAATGAAAATTCAGACACAGAAAGAGAGGATAAACCTCGACAGGAAGATGTTGAACAGCAGCAAGAGACATCATTGTTAACAGCAATGAATCAGCAGGCTGGTTACTCTGATACCTGAATATAATCAAGGAACCCCTGATTGAATCTGACGCGGGCAGATGGTAGTGAGAATTATCCGACTCAAAACGTAAATCGCACGTGAAGCCCGCCCGCCATTGCAAAGCACCACGCAACACCAGGCGCTGACACTACAAGCTGCCGTGCCATAATTCGATCAGAGGTTCCCTGATGAATATCCTTTTGAACTATTTCGTCAACCTTCTTTCCAAGAAACACTCATTTCATGTTTCTGGAGAGAAATCATGTTTTCAATTGGACTCAGAGGCCGGTTTGGCAGCTACAATCATCACGAACTCGCACTTGCCAGACAGAAGCAGGATTTTGGCAAGATCCTGACCCGCATCAGGACAACGCGTTCAGATGAAGCTTCAAGTCGCCTTTTATCTGCAGATCAATCACAAGACCATGGGAGTACAAGCCAGACTGCCCTGGAATCACGCCAGGCAGGCATCCCGCTTTCCCGGCTCGATTCGTCCGGATCACCTTCCCGACAGGATACATCATCCTCGGCTGATCTTTCAGGAATCGACCGGACACGTAAACTTGTCAAGCTGATATTGGATAGTGATGACATAAAACGTAACCTTGTAGCGAGCGAATTCCTGGAGCTGACAGAGGCAGAATTTCAAGACGTTCTGGACGCAGCTGCTATAATCTTGCATCGTAGAACAACCTGGAACAACCTGACCTTTTCCTGTCATTTCACCAAATTTATCTGTCTTACCTCACTCCTGGGGTTACCACTATTATATTTCTCCATGGGTTCTGTGATGAATATGATCAGTCCCGATGAGTATGATGGGCCCGACGAAAAGCCTGAAATGCCTGCACTACGTTGGTCCCTTTCATCCATTGGTACAATTGCAAGCATCCTGCTTCCAATGATCATACTGCAGAACAGGGGCTATAACCATATTTATGATACCCTTGAATCCAGAGGCCAGAAAATCCGGAAACTACGCAATCAATTTCAGGAATTTTGTGCATCAATCAGAGAGTCCGGATTACGACGGATACGCTGTACTGATACTCCCTGCTCCATATCAAAAGAATCAATTACCCGGTTTTTTACATATGCCGGTTTGGCAGGTTCATTTGTTGTTGGTACTGGTATTGTTGGAATAGCCCCTTATATCGACGCCATAAACTGCGCTAACGGGACCACGTATGTGAGCAACCTGGTATCATTGATACACAGAGGTGATTCCCTGTCACAACAGGCTCAGGATGTGATATGGTGGGTCCATTTTTCAGGGGCATATATATGCAACATCACCGTTCCACTCGTTTTTATGGCAAATGTCTTTTCGGGCCTGAAACAGGATGTTATGGAACTCTTCGGTGGCGCCAGATACAGAAACGAACGTGTCCAGGATACAGTACACAGTCTACGGACCCTGTTAGCCAGATTGAAGCGTCATGCCGATTTTGAGCAGTTTGTTGACGACCTGATGTGTCAGAAATACATTGACTCACCTGAATTCATGTTGATGGACTATGCCAGCAAGATGGAACTGGATGCCGACAGGTTGGAGATGAGTGGATTAACCCGGGACGTATTGGACCGGCATGGTCTTGAAAGGACGGATCTGGCTGTTTTTTGTTCAGATGCAGAACAGGTTATGGCTGCATTACCTGACCGGACAATCCAGCCTGCTGAAGCTCTGAAATTGATAAACGACTTGCGTTTTGATGTCTCCTTCAGAAACAGGGTGTTAAACGGGCTCAAGTTTGAAGATGCAACATACAGTGATGGATGGGTTCGTTTCGTCGGGGGAGCAAGAACCCTGGCAAGGCTCGGTCTTGGCTGGTTGGCAATGAACTCATTGTCTGGAGCATTTTCTTCCAGAACGATTGTTCAACACTACAAAAACGAAGCAGGGATTGCAAACAATGCGGTCTTGACCTGTGCATTGTTTGCCAATAAAACCATCCCCCCGTTCAGTTCGATCAAATTTCATGCAGGTACTGCATCTGCTGCAGCTCAGGGGATTGCTCTGGGTAATGCGGCAATGAACACCCTGGATACAGGATGGATAATGCTCATGATGGGTTACTCATGCATTACCGCAGGAACACGAATACTCCCCGAACTGATAGCAACAACCGCAGGTGGAAAGATATGTGAATTCCTGTCTGTGCAACAAAGCCCTAAAGTTTTTTTCTCCGCGGCACTGGGCACTCTTGGCACCATGATGTATGTATACGGTATCAGTCAATCCTGTCAAAACAATAATGAAGTTATCATGTTGAGGGAGTGCCCACATCTTTCAGATATACCCGATTCACCGATTACTTGTGAATATCGAGGATCCTGCTACACCTACATGGCTTACATAGCTGCAGCTTTACCCCTGCCTTTAATAAGTGACTGGAATTTTTTCATGACCCGGACAGGATTATTACGCAGTCCTGTTGCAAACAGGAATGCAAATTCAGACACAGCAAGAGAGGTTCAATCTCGACAGGAAGAGGAAGATGTTGAACAGCAGCAAGAGACAGCATTGTTAACAGTAGCCGCAATGGATCAACAGGCTGGTTCCTCTGCTACCGGGACGTATTAACGGATAAATCAGTCCTGTCGTTTGATTCTGTTTGAGCGATTCGCGTATGAAAGCAATGAAAACAAGGCAGAAATCGCGGCAAATGACACGCTGTTTGCCAGATTTCCAACGAAGTTCCTGCTGCTCTCATATATACAGATGCCAATCATGAATTAACAGAAGCACCCTGAAAAACCTGACCACAACCCGCAGAAAAAATCCTTTCCTCTCACTCTGATGGCTTCGCTTGCTCATGTCGTACCCCCGGTCAATGAATGCAGGAGCAGATCATGCAGTGGAAATCCCTGATTGAATCTGGCGCGAGCAGATGGTGGTGAAAATTATCCGGTTCAAGACGTAAATCGCACGTGAAGCCCGCCCGCCATTGCGAAGATTCACCAAACAACACCAGGCGATCTGACACTACAGGCTGCCGTGCCATGATTCAATCAGAGGTTCCCTGGTGAATATCCTTTTGAACTATTTCGTCAACCTCCTTTCCAAGAGTGGTCAGTTCCACATTATCTGGAGAAGAGTCATGTTCTCAATTGGAATCAGAGGCCGGTTTGGCAGCTACGATCATCACGAACTTGCTCTTGCCAGACAAAAGCAGGATTTTGGCAATATCCTGACCCGCATCAGAACAACAAGTCCGGATGAAGCCTCAATTCGCCTCTTGTCTGCAGATCCATCACAAGACCATGGGAGTACAAGTCAGACTGCACTGGAATCACGCCAGGCAGGCATCCCGCTTTCCCGGCTCGATTCGTCCGGATCACTTTCCCGGCAAGATACACCCTCCTCTGCTGATCTTGCAGGGAACGACCGGACACGTGAACTTGCCAAGCTGATATTGAACAATGATGACATAAAACGTGACCTCGTAGCGAGCGAATTCCTGACGCTGACAGAGGCAGAATTTCAAAACATTCTGGACGAAGCTGCTGCAATTTTGCGTGATAGGGAAACTTCACTCGATCAGGCCGTTACCAGTCATTTCAACAAAAGCCTCATTATCCGTATTACCCTGTTCATAACACTGTTATCCATACTGTATTTTTCCATGTTTCATGTGATTGGCATGAGCAGTATCCATGAGCATGAGGCTCACAACAGAAAGGACGACAGTTTCCCTGCTGCACAGTATTTTTTGCTGTTCCTTGGTTCCCTTGCTTCAATCGGCATAATGCGTGTCAGTGATCATATCCATGCTTATGATGCCATTGTATCCATGAACAATAAACTCCGGGAACGACGCAATCAATCTCAGGAATGTTGTGCATCAATCAGAGAGTCCGGATTACGACGGGCAAGCTGTACTGATACACCCTGCTCCGTATCAAAAGAATCAATTACCCGGTTTTTCACACATACCGGTTTGGCGAGTGCAGTTGTTGTTGGTACGGGTATTGCCATTGCTGGAATAGCCCCTTGTCTTGACGCCCTGAACTCTGCTGATGAAGGCGTGCATTTTTGGAGCGAACTCTGGTCGGTGGACACTGATGATTACACGTCACAACAGGGTCATAATATGACGTGGTGGATCCATTTTTCAGGGACATATGCATTCAACCTCATCGTTCCACTCGTTTTTATGACACGTGTCTTTTCGGGCCTGAAACAGGATGTTATGGAACTTTTGGGTGGTGCCAGATACAGAAACGAACGTGTCCAGGATACAGTACACAGTCTGCGGGCCCTGTTAGCCAGATTGAAGCGTAATGCCGATTTTGAGCAGTTTGTTGACGACCTGATGTGTCAGAAATACATTGACTCATCTGAATTCATGCTGATGGACTATGCCAGCAGGATAAAACCGGATGCCGATACGTTGGAGATGAGTGGATTAACCCGGGACGTATTGAACCGGCATGGTCTTGAAAGGACGGATCTGGATGTTTTTTGTTCAGAGGCAGAACAGGTTATGGCTGCATTACCTGACCGGACAATCCATCCTGCTGAAGCTCTGGAATTGATAAACGACTTGCGTTTTGATATCTCCTTCAGAAACAGGGTGTTAAACGGGCTCAAGTTTGACGATGCAACATACAGTGATGGATGGGTTCGTTTCGTCGGGGGAGCAAGAACCCTGGCAAGGCTCGGTCTTGGCTGGTTGGCAATGAACTCATTGTCTGGAACATTTTCTTCCAGAATGATTGTTCGACACTACAGAAACGAAGCAGGGACTGCAAACAATGCGGTCTTGACCTGTGCATTGTTTGCCAACAAAACCATCACCCCATTCAATGCGGTCAGATTTCATGTGGGTACTGCATCTGCTGCAGTTCAGGGGATTGCTCTGGGTAATGCCGCGATGAACACCCTGGATACAGGATGGATCATGCTCATGATGAGTTACTCAGGCATTACCACAGGAACACGAATACTCCCCAAACTGAAAGCAACAACCGCAGGTGGAAAGATATGTGAGTTTTTATCATCCGTACGACGACAACGCCCTGAAGCTGTTTTCTCTGCGGCGCTGGGCACTCTTGGCACCATGATGTATATGTACAGTCTGTCCTGCCAAAACAGTAATGACGTTATCATGCTGAGAGAATGCCCCCATCTTTCAGATATACCCGATTCACCGATCACTGATGAATATCGGGAATCCTGCCATACATACGCGACTTGCATGGCTGCCATCTTGCCCTTGTCTTTAATAAATGACTGGAATCATATCCTGAGCCTGAATGGATTGTTATCCTCTATTGTGGCAAACAGGAATGCAAATTCAAACAAGGGAATTGAGGATCAATCTCAACAGGGAAATATTGAACGGCAACAAGAAACAGCATTGTCAGTAGCAGCTGCAACGAATCAACAAGCTGGTTCCCCTGCTGATAAAAACATAAATCATTTTGTATGCGATGCTTGTGAAAAACATTTTTCCTATTCATACAAGTTACGAATACATATAAAAAAGTGCGATCGCATTACCAGGGAAAATAGCTGTTTTCAGCGAGCGTTTGGTGACAGGTTCCTTCAGGATCATCCGATTCAAGTCTGACGCGGAAAGATCATGATGAAAAATCATCTGGTTCAAGACGCAAACAGCACGTAAAGCCTGCTCGCTATTGCGAAGATTCACCACACAGAACCGGGCGATCTGGCGCCGAAAGATACCAGACCATGATTCGATCGGAGGTTATTTGAGAGAATCGAATCTGCCGGGAATGTTACAGTTTCTGGCTCTTGTTTTTTGCATCTGGATTATATCCGGGATATATAATAGAAGGTTTTAAGTAAACGGTATTTGTTATGAGGATTTTATATAATGAAAGCAGTATCGAGCGTATCAGCATCAAGATCAAGATCAAGTATCAGTAAAACATTATCAAACCCTGCATCCGACAAGCCTGAAACATTAGTGCAGGTGGCGTTAACACCTTGTCAGACAGGGGGTACCAGAAAGGCTGCCGTAACTTGTCGTAGTAATACCAGAAATACAGCAATCAGTAATTTTGACGTTAACCCGGCAGATGGGTCGGAGACGGTTTTCACCAGCGCCAAAGACAAGAAAAACAAATCCGGCAATACTGACAAACAATCTATACCCGCTACAGATAAATCATCTGATTGCTCAGGCAATAAATGGAGATGCAAGACCTGTTCCATGAAATTTTCAGCACTTTCCGCATTGAGACGCCATAACAAATCAATACATAGTAACAAAACAAAGCCGCTTGCATGTGAAGAATGTGACGCGCGTTTTGATCGGGCAGATGCTTTAAAGCGTCATAAAAGCACACATCAATCAGACAGGATTTTTTTTTGTGAAACATGCAAAAAACTATTTAAAACGCCCGAGATATTGAAACGACATAGACAGACTCACAATGCTCCGTACCAACATGAGTGTAAAATATGCCACAAGAAATTCAGTCGAAACAGTACGTTAAAAGAACACATGGACCATCATAACAGCGGACGTGGTTTAAAATGCAAGAAATGCAGCATGGAGCTGGTGGGGAAGCGGGCATTAGCGGAACATAAACTGAAAGAGCATAATATCGGGACACCTCGTCCATGTCGCTATTGTGATAAAATTTTCACAAGCCGGCAAGCATTCTATTCGCATATAAAAAGGAAGCACGATAGTCAACAGAATAACAAAAAACCAGCAGAATCAAACAGATGTAAAAAGGAAGACACACAAATAGATATTTACAGTGAACGAAAAAAAAGACATGCTTGCATCAAATACGAAGAAGAAAGCACTTGCAGTGAATACGAAACAGAGAACACCTGCAGCGAACACGAAACAGAGAACACCTGCAGCGAACACGAAACAGAGAACATCTGCAGCGAACACGAAACAGAGAACATCTGCAGCGAACACGAAACAGAGAACATCTGCAGCGAACACGAAACAGAGAACATCTGCAGCGAACACGAAACAGAGAACATCTGCAGCGAACACGAAACAGAAAACACTTGCAAGCAACACGAAGAAAAAAATGCTGACAGTAAACGCAAGGAAAAAGAATCGGAGGATTTAAAAGATTATCACGCCTTTCCTGGAAAACTGACCACACGGTGGATAAACAGGCAAATGGCGTTCCCGCAACAATAGACCCTGCGCTTATGGTCTTGACCTTGCTGTTTTATTACCTTTACGTCAGAACGGATGCCACTGTTTTTGAATCACACGAAACAGCCAGACCGTTTCCGCCACGATAGCGAGCGGTCCTTACGGCGGGGCGTATCTGACCCCTGTTTGTCTGTCTGCCGAAAAAAATGATGAAGTTGCCTGATCATGCTGAATGTAACGCTGATCCCGAGGATCAGGCAAACGTAACGCTGATCCCGAGGATCAGGTAGCAGGGCGTTGACGGCTTCGAGTAATCCGAGGCGTTTGTCTGCCTGCCTGAGCAACAACAGTCCGCCCTCACGGGTGATGTCGCCACATGAAAATTCCGTTTTAATCTGACAGCGTTTTACCGATGGAAAAGCGAAGCAACCCCGGGTACATTCTGTCACGACCAAAACCTTGTTTGCATTCAACTCAAGCAACTGAATTTTAACAAATTATCAGGGTCTTGCTTTTTTGCCTTCTTGTTTGTTAAATATCCGGACCATGGGGCCTCTGATCAAGTCTGGCGCGAGCAGATTGTGGTGAAGAATCGTCCGGTTCAAGGCACAACAGGGCGTAAATCGCACGTGAAGCCCGCTATTGCGAAGATTTATAACACAAAACCGGGCAATCTGACGCCACAAGATGCGGTGTCACGACCTGATCAGGAATTCCCTGACAGAGGAGCGCTTGAGTCTTGCCAATTATCCGCTAACATACGCCCCTTTTTATGTGGCGGGAACAGGCAACCCCTATGACAACATTTGTTTCTGGGCAGCGCTGGATCAGTGATACAGAGATTGAACAGGGGCTTGGCACCATTCTCACCGTTGAGGCACGGACGGTAACGCTGTTTTTCCCCGCCACGGGTGAAACCCGCGTCTACCGGCTGGAGAACTGTCCCCTGACCCGCATTATGTTTGCGGCAGGAGATACCGTTGAAAGTCATGAAGGCTGGTCGCTCACCGTTACTGGCATCAGGGAAGAAAATGGCCTGGTTACTTATACCGGTACGCTCGATAATGGCGAGCAACGGGACCTCCCCGAGTCCTGCCTTGGCAATTTCATTGCCTTTAACAAACCGCAGGACCGTCTGCTGGCGGGCCAGATTGACCTTGACAGCAATTTCTCCCTGCGTTACCAGACACTCTGCCACTACAACCAGCTCATTCAGTCACCCCTGCCGGGTCTGACGGGTGCCCGTGCCAGCCTGATTCCCCATCAGCTGCATATCGCAAATGAAGTGGGCAGCCGCTTTTCCCCCCGGGTGCTGCTGGCAGATGAAGTGGGTCTTGGTAAAACCATCGAGGCCGGTCTTGTCCTGAGTCAGCAGCTGCTGACCGGTCAGGCCAGTCGCGTGCTGGTCATCACTCCGGAACCCCTGGTTCACCAGTGGCTGGTTGAAATGCTGCGGCGCTTCCACCTGCACTTCAGCGTGTTCGATGCAGAACGCTGTCGGAATGCAGACGGTGACAACCCTTTCAGCAGTGAACAGCTGATTCTCACCAGTCTGGAATTCCTGCGAGATCATCCTGAACGTCAGGCACAGGCCGTTGATGCCGGTTGGGATCTTCTGGTGGTTGATGAGGCCCATCATCTGCTATGGACAGAATCCGAGGGTGGCAGTCCTGAATACCAACTGATCGAATCCCTGGCAAACAGTACCCCCAGCGTACTGCTGCTGACGGCAACGCCAGAACAGCTGGGAATAGAGAGCCACTTCGCCCGGTTACGCCTGCTGGATCCAGACCGTTTCCATGACCTGAAACAGTTTCGCAAGGAGTCCGCCGGGTACAAGCCATTGGCCAGGGCAGTACAGCAATTACTGGAAGCCGAACAACTCTCCGCAAAACAGGCAGAGGTCATTATCTCACTGGTGGGTGAGGAAGCACGACCATTACTGGCGATCCTGACCGCCGCTGACGACAGCGAACAGGCTGCACGCGATCAGGCAAAAGAGCAGTTGATTCGCCTCCTTCTGGATCGACACGGCACTGGCCGTATTCTTTTCCGTAATACCCGCGCTTCCGTTCCCGGCTTTCCCGGTCGCGTCTTGCACGGCACTGGCCGTATTCTTTTCCGTAATACCCGCGCTTCCGTTCCCGGCTTTCCCGGTCGCGTCTTGCAGGGATATCCGCAACAGCTACCCGGGCTGTACCGGACAGCTCTGGAAGAATCCCGGAAATCAGGGTCAGGACAGGTGCTCGAACATCAACTGTTTCCAGAGCTTGCTTATCAGGCCAGCATCAAGGGTGATGACATGGCTCCCTGGTGGAAGGTCGACCCCCGTGTTGGGTGGCTGGCCAATTTCCTGAAACAGCTGAAAAAGAAGAAGGTGCTGGTTATTTGTGCCAATGCCACCACTGCCATGGATCTTGAAACTGCCCTGCGTATCACCTCGGGTGTCCAGGCATCTGTGTTCCACGAAGGGATGTCCATTGTTGAACGCGATCGAGCCGCTGCCTGGTTTGCTGATGAAGACTACGGTGCCCAGTTGTTGATCTGTTCCGAGATTGGCAGTGAAGGCCGTAATTTCCAGTTTGCCCATCATCTGGTGCTGTTTGATCTGCCCTGCAATCCGGACTTGCTCGAGCAACGCATTGGTCGGCTTGACCGGATTGGACAATCCGAAACGACTCACATTCACGTGCCCTGGCTGGAAGATACCGGTCAGGCTCGCCTGTTTCACTGGTACCAGGATGGACTGAACGCCTTTACCGATACCTGCCCTGCCGGAAGCCTCGTTTATTCAGTGCTGGCTGAAGAACTCATTGAATGGCTCAGCAACACGGCCACAAACGACACCAATCAAACAACAGGAACAAACAACAATGAGCTGATCAACAAGACCCTGACGCTCAACACAGAAATGGCCGGAAATCTGCGTCAGGGACGAGATCGTCTGCTCGAACTCAACTCCCGTGGTGCCGGCAGCAATCGCGATCTGGTCGCCGAAATTCAAAAACAGGATACCCCGAAGGTTCTTCGAAACTACCTGGAACGGTTGATGGAAGGGTTTGGACTGGAAACCGAAGATCATTCCGAACACTGCCTGATCGTTCGACCGGGTAGTCATATGACGGTATCGAGTTATCCTGCAGTACCTGCCGACGGAACAACCATTACCTTCAACCGTGATATTGCCCTTGCCCGCGAGGATATACAGTTTGTCACCTGGGAACATCCCATGGTACGCGAAGGCATGGAGATGCTGCTGACCAGCGAAACAGGCAACACATCGGTTGCGTTGATCAGAAACAAGGCGCTGAACCCCGGCACCATGCTGATGGAAGCCGTCTTCGTGATTGAGGTCAGCGGAGAAAGGAAACTGCAACTGCACCGGTTCCTGCCACCGACCGTAATCCGCACACTGATTGATCATAATCTGAACAATCTGGCGGACAAGGTTGATTTCGACGGCTTGAACAGCCAGCTACAGAAGCTCAAGATCGCCACGGCTCGCAAGGTAGTCAAGGCGCAACGCGAATCCATTCTGAAGACGCTCAACAAGGCGGAAGATTACGCGCGTATCCGCGCGGCAGATATCATCAATGAAGCCTGCCAGCAATTGACTCAGTCAGTCACCCGGGAAATCCGGCGGCTCGTTGCATTGAAAGCGGTTAACCCTAACATCCGGGATGAAGAAATTGAATTTCTGGAGCGGCAGGCAGCTATTGGTCAACAATGCCTGCAAAAAGCCCCGCTGCGGCTGGACTGTATTCGACTGATCTTCGCCGCATAATATCAGGGATTCCATGGTTGATAACACTGGACTGAGGTGTGGTAAATACTCTGATCTCCCGGTTTCTTGAAAGTCTGTGGCTGGAAAAGGGCTTGTCGGACAACACTCTGGCGGCCTATCGAAGGGATCTTGGCCAGCTCTCTGCGTGGCTGGAAGAACACGGCCAGACACTGACGACAGCGACTCATCCATTGCTTCAGCAGTTTCTGGGCTGGCGGACTGAACAGGCTTACAGTGCCAGATCGACGGCAAGGGCATTGTCCGCCATTCGGGGATTCTATCGTTATCTCTTGCGTCAGGAATTGATCAGCGAGGATCCGGTGTGTTTGCTTGAATCCCCCAGGCTGGGTCGGCAATTACCCCGGTCACTCAGTGAGGCCGAGGTGGAGGCCTTGCTGCAGGCGCCATCGACGGGCCGGCCACTGGAGTTGCGGGATCGAACCATGCTGGAGCTGCTATATGCCAGTGGCCTGCGGGTTTCAGAGCTGGTTGCCCTGAAAACCGGAAATATCAATGTTCGCCAGGGCGTGGTCAGAGTGCTGGGCAAGGGGAACAGGGAGCGGCTGGTGCCACTGGGTGAAAATGCCCTCGACTGGCTGGAGCGATATCTGGCTGAAGGTCGAATGGTGTTGTTGGGCGAAGTACGAACGGATACCCTCTTCCCGGGACGAAAGGGCAAGCCGATGACCCGGCAAACCTTCTGGCATCGCATCAGGAAATATGCAGTGAAAGCCGGTATCAGCAAGCCACTGTCGCCTCATACCCTGAGACATGCCTTTGCAACTCATCTGTTGAATCATGGAGCTGATTTGCGGGTTGTTCAACTACTGCTCGGGCATGGTGATCTGTCCACAACACAGATTTATACTCATGTTGCCAGACACCGTCTGCAACAGCTCCATGCGGAGCATCATCCGAGAGGATGATGACATAATGCCTTCGTCGGGATCATGAATCGAGACAAGACTCGGCACACTGCGTCGTTTTGGATTATGGTTAGACTGCCTGTTTCTGACCCAATGGACCCAAATGAGGATACTTATGCAACTCTTTTCAATATGTCTTGTATCGTTGTTTCTACTGGCCTCTGCGGAAGGTCATGCAAATGAACATGCAAGTGAACATGCAAATGAACATGCAAATGAACATGCAAGTGAACATGCAAGTGAACATGCAAGTGAAGAAGTTACTGGAACATCCGTTACTGATCATGCATCTGTCAGTATCCGGAACAGACTGAAGGCACTTGCCTCAGGGATTCGTATCAAGTCTGTGACGGAGACACCACTGAAAGGTATTTTTGAAGTGATCCTGTCTGACAATAACGTGCTCTACGCCAGCGCTGACGGGCAATACCTGTTTCAGGGTGACATGTTGAAGCTGGAAAACAACAAGATCAACAATCTGACCAATGAGGTCAGAATCAAGGGTAACAGGACAGAGTTGGCCAAACTCTCGAAAAAGGACATGATCATCTTTTCTCCAGAAGGCGAGGTCAAAGGTGTGATTTACGTCTTCACTGATGTGGACTGTGGTTATTGCCGGAAACTGCATGCTGAAGTGGGTGAGTTGAACAGCCTTGGTATAGAGCTGCGTTATCTTGCCTTCCCTCGCGGAGGGCCGCGTTCACCGGTTTACAAGAAAATGGTGTCGCTCTGGTGTGCCAAAGATCCCAGGCAGGCCATGAATATTCTCAAGGGCGGTGGTTCCATTCCAGAGAAATCCTGCATCAATCCGGTAGATAATCAGCACAAACTGGGTCTGGCGCTGGGGGTTCATGGCACTCCGGCGATTTTCCTGGAAGATGGCACACCTATTGCCGGCTACCTCCCCGCCAGGGATATTGCCAGCAGGATGGGACTTGCGCCCAAACAGGATGCGGCCAGAAAGTGACCATCGCTGTGTTACTGCGATTCAGGAAATCCCTGATACAACAAGTCATGACACAGTATCCTGTGGTGCCAGATCGCCCGATTCCACGTCGCAAGTCTTCGCAATCGCAAGCTTGACGTGCAATTTGCGGCTCGAACCGGACGATTGTTCACTACAGACTGCTCGCGCCAGATCGCCCGGCTCTGTCTGTGTTGCGTGTTGCGTGTTGCGAATTTTCGTAATAGCAGGCTATATACGCAATACGCACAATTCGTACCTTGAACCTGGCGATTTTTCATCACAATCTGCTCGCGCCGGATTCAATCAGGGATTCCCTGGCGCGGTGGTGATTTTTCATACGCAGAAATGCTACTGGTTACCGGACGATTCTGGCGCAGAAAATCAGGATGACATCCAGATCCCGATAACCAGTCCTGCCTGATCCTGATCATTGGCTCGATGCAATCAATGCCTCGTCCTGACCGTGATATCCGTCACAAGTCAGCAAGGGGGTGTTTGCCTTCTGGCCAATCCATTGAAAAATACTCGTCCACTCGTGACATCGGCACATCCCCGATAGCAGGGTAACACCACTCAGGATCCCTGGTACGCTCAATCAGCAAGGCCCTGATACCTTCGGCGAAATCCTTGTGGCGGGTACACTGGATCGCCATCGTCAATTCCATACGAAAGATATCCGCCAGGGACAATCCTTTCCCTCTGCGTAATTGTTCGAACACCAACCATGCCGAAACCGGGCTCCCCGTTGCCAGCGTCTGTGCAGGCCGACTGAACCAGGATGGCAAGTCAGGTTTCGTCAGGTTGCTCAGGGCATCTGCAGGAGAGGTGACATCCATCAGGACGTCAATGAGCGGTTGATGGGTTTGCAGCAAGGACTCCCCTTCCGGTTCACAGGCGAGCGAAGACAGGATGTCACTGACCTTCTGTTGATTCTCCGATGGTTCTCCATGCCATGGCGCAGCGATCAATGCCTGCAACAGATCATCCCACCGCATGGCATCAAGACAGTAATCCGCCAATCGAACATGGAGTGCATCAGCGGCCTTGATTCTGACGCCGGTCAGACCGGCAAACAGTCCCAGCCTTCCGGGCATTCTGTTCAAGAACCAGGTGCCTCCGACATCAGGAAACAAACCGATGGTAATTTCCGGCATGGCCATCACGGTGGCCGCCGTGACTACCCGATGAGATGCGCCCGCCATCAGGCCCATCCCTCCCCCCATGACAATGCCGTTGCCCCAGCATATCAGCGGTTTGCCATAGGTATGGATCTGATAATCCAGCCGATATTCGTGCGCAAAGAAAGCATCAGCATAGGCGTTGGCCCCATAATTACAGTCAATGATGGACTGATACAGACTTTTAACGTCTCCGCCAGCGCAAAAGGCTTTATCACCGCTCCCTGACAAGATAACGCACACAACCTCATCGTTTGACTGCCACGCTGTCAGGGTCGCAGACAACTGGTTAATCATATCCAGCGACAACGCATTCAACGTATCCCTGGCATCAAGACAGACACGACCAATAATCTTGCCGGAATCACTTTTCAACTCTTCCACCAGAACCGGATTCTGCTCCATTAAAACACCCTCTGTAAAATGCCATGTAGAAAATACCAACCCCCTCAGTCAACGCAGGGCGCAACAACAGACAGCTGGATATACCATGAACAGGTACTGAATCCATGTTTTCAAACGGGGGCTTCAATCTTGCCCGCTCATTTTTACATCTGGCAGCATTACCTGGCTGGCGGCAGCCTTGCATGACTGCTGACCATCATGAAGGTCAGCGGGGCTGAAGCAGGAATGATACACCAACGAATCTCAATGGCACCGCTGATCGAATCATGGCATGGTATCTTGCAGCGCCAGATCGCCCGGTTCTGTGTTGTGACTCTTCGCAGCAGCAGGCTTCAGGTACCATTCGCGCCTTGAACCGGACGATTTTTCATCACAATCTGCTTGAGCCAGACTTGATCAGAGGCTCCTGAAGTAATACATTGTCATCGGACGGTCTATTACGCTTAACAACAATCAGGCAGGGAGAACAGAGCTACCATGCCCATATCCACGGCGGTTAGTACCAAAAAACGTAAAAGCAGGTCCGAACTGTTAACCGAAAAGATGGACCAGGTCGTCGTTGACGCAGAAGGGCAAATGGCCCGTTTCACTGCCATCAAGAATGAATTCGGCTATGATCCTGAGCTCTTCGACAAGGTCAAGGAGGCAGGTGCTGCTTCAGACGAAGACCTCAAGGAAGCCACGCGGGAGATGGATGAGTGGAAAGCCCAGCTTAAAAATGATGTCAGGGAAGCGGTCATGATTGAGAAGCAACGCCAGAAAATCAAGCGAAAAGAGCAACGCAAGACGCGGGGTGAGCCTGAACCTGTCGGAAACAAGAGTCGAAAACGGCGGGGCAAGTTCATTTGACAGCCGCACCCTTGGGGTAAGCCGTGTTTTTTTGTGTGGCTGATAATGTAGCGGTGCTGACCGGGAGTATCAATAAACCAGGAAGGGAAGTATCAATAACCAGGAAAGGAAGTATCAATAAACAGGAAAGGAGCTTGGTGTCATGCCTAACCAGAACGTTGGACCCCTGGGTCGCGCGCAGGTCGTTAACCGTGGTGAAGTCGACAAGGCGAAAGAGGCGAAACTCAGCCTGTCGGACCTGATGTTACAAACCATGCTGGATCGTTCGGATCTTCTCGACGATCAGATCCGTACTCAGGCGTCCGTGGTTAAAAGCCAGAGCGATCAGATCAAGCAGCTGAATAATATCTACTCCAAGCTGGCCAATCATAAAACCCACACGGCGGCCGTCAGCAAACCCACCTGGTCGGTCGATCACGACAAGACGCCCAAGGAGATACTGCTCGATAATGGTTACAAGCTTGTTCTCCATGGAAAGGACCAATCCTGGTCGATGATCGATGCCAATGGCAACGAGACCAAGGTCTGGGGAGACCCGCATGTCTCTGAGGGTGACAAGCATGGTAATTGGGATGTTCAGTCCGACTGTACATTCATACTGGACGATGGCACAAAAATCCATGTAAAAACTTCAGACAACAAAGGCAGGACAGACGGTAATGTTTACACCGACTCACTTGTTATTACCAAAGGTAACCAGTCGCTGACGGTTACCGGCATAGCGGATGACAATCCCCAAATCGGCCAGCCATCTCTCGATGGAGCCATGCTTGACAAGACAACCAATGACGGGCATGTCTTCAAAATGGGGGACCAGATAGATGACTGGGTCTACGATAATGACCAGGAAATGCAGACCGGCGCAAGAATCACGGGAGATCGCCAATACGAAGAAACTTCGGGAGTCAGCGAGAGCAGTAACATCTACAACCAGCTGCTGACTCCTTCGGATGTCAAGCTGCTGGAAAGTCTTGGTATAACCGTCTACGACGCCAGTGGAGCCGGCATGTTAACCCCGAGTGAAATCCAGAACCTGCAAACCCAGATCAAGGATATGAGGGATTCCGTAACCGGTATTTCCAACATCGATCTGACCAAGCTGGATTCATATAACAAGAAATACACCCAATCACTGGATCTGGCTTCCTCTTTCATGAAAAGCCAATATGAACAGGCCAAGAGTATTATCAGAAACATCTAATAACTGTTGAAGTCGGGAAAGCCTGCATGATACGGTTTACCCTGCGCGATGCAGTTGGTTTACAACAACGGGTCTGGTACCCGGTGGCACCCGGATCACGGGAAAGTGGGGCTCCTGTGGAAAAGATGGGCCACAGGTATATGAAGGGGGATCATGGTGGTCGTTCGTGGGGTGTTATGTCTGACCACCCATTTATACTGGGTGACGGCACAACAATTCATGCAAGAACCATCAATAAAAATGATAAAAATGGTTTTGCCGTCGACGAGTCATCCGTTATTACCGGGGGCCGGCAGGCAATGGAAGTCACCGGATTGGCAACTCTGACTCCCGGCATCGGTGGCTCATCACCTGATGTGGAATCGAGCTTGACAAGAAACCAATGACGGCCACGTCTTCACCATGGACGATCAAACAAATGACTGGCTCTGCGCAGGCAAGAAAGTGCAAGCCGGCAAAGTAATCAAAAGCAAGCGTCGGCATGAAGAAAAGCCGGGATCTGATAACAGGAATGTTATCTGCCATGGGCTGCTGACTCCTGAAGATGTCAAACTTCTGGAAGATCTCGGCGTAACCATCTATGATGCCAGCGGAGTCGGCGTGTTAACCCCGGAGGAAATTGCAAATGTGCAAAACCAGATCAAGAACGCGAGGGGTTCTGGTTCTATAACCGGTATTTCCAATATCGAGCTGACCATGCTGGATTCTTGCAACAGGAAATACACCCGGACTGGATCTGGCTTCTGCTTTCATGAAAAGCCAGTACGAGCAAGCCAAAAATACCATCAGGAACATCTAAAATGAGTGCTGAAGACGAAAGCCTGCATAACGCAATTTACGAAAGCAACAAGCTTGTTGGCAGCGTTGAAGAACAACTCAAGCAACTGGATGACCTGCGCCAGGAGCTCGGCTTGAAACGAGGCGCCAGCATAGCGTTTATGGAACATATTCCGGAGTCCTCTGAAAAGCGAAATAAAGCAGAGAAAGCGCTTCAGCAGCTGCTTGATTCAATCGTGCTTTCCAGCAGTGAGGAAAGTTCTGAAAAACAGGAAAAGCGCGCCAAAATGGCACGAACCATGAAGAACAAACTCCAGATCTGAGCCCCCCTGTACACCCTGCAGTACCGGGTCAAATACCAGATGTCCGGATGCCGGGAGTTGGCCGGGTGTCGTCTTGGTGTCGGGTTACTGCTGGATGAGGCTACTCACATCTGGCAGTCGCCAGTTGACTGGATCCATGCCGTGAGCAACCAGGTATCTGTTTGCTCTGGAAAAAGGGCGGCTACCAAAAAAGCCCCGATGCGCAGACAGCGGCGAAGGATGAGCGGATTTGATCACCATGTGCCGTTGCTGGTCAATGAATTCCCCCTTTTTCTGAGCGTACGAACCCCACAAAACGAATACGAGGTGCTCTCTTTTTTCATTCAGCTCAGCCACAATCCGGTCGGTAAACTGCTCCCAACCCTGCTCCCGATGAGACGCCGCGCGTTTATGTTCAACTGTCAGGACACTGTTCAGTAACAGCACACCCTGCCTTGCCCAATGCTCAAGAAAACCATGGTTAGCCGGAGGTATGTCCAGATCACTTTGCAGTTCCTTGTACATGTTCACCAGGGAAGGAGGTGGAGGTACTTCAGGTCTGACCGAAAAACACAACCCGTGCGCCTGCCCCGGACCATGATAAGGATCCTGACCGAGAATCACGATCTTGACTTGATCAAAAGGTGTGAGATCCAGTGCACGAAAGTACTCGCGACCTTTCGGATAGATCGATTTACCCGCCTTTATTTGCTTCAGGAGAAAGGTTTTAAGCTTGCGCATGTAATCCCTGGAAAGCTCCTCACCAAGACGCTCCTTCCAGCTCTCTTCAAGAACAACGCCAGACATGATCAAGGCCCCTCATTAAATTCACAGCGGACAGGGTGCTGTTTTTTATCAACCAACAAACCCGTTACCCCGGCCTTTTCAGTAGACTCCAGCACCAGATAATGATCCACACACCGAGCCCGCTTTTTGGCAGGAATATGGGAAACATACTGATCTTGCCCGGGCACATTGGCAATCAGGTTGAATTCCGCCACACAGATTTCATCAGATTTACTGGAATGACGAATATAACCGTAATATTCCAGAACAAGGACGGTGGCCACCAGTGTGATTATGGCGACAGCAATCAACCGGGTCTGGTGATTTAATTTCATGATGTCCCGTTTTCTCAATTTTTACAGACCACCAGTTACAGGGACAGAAGCAACAGCAAGACACATTGCCAAGGATGAATACCCCTGCGAATACACAACAGTACAGGTCTCAATCAGCGTCGTACAACATGATTCAACATGATCTCAACCTGCCGATGCAGGTAACCACGAATAGTCGTTTCATCCAGGGAATCCGGATTCTGGAGCAATCCTTCATATTCCACGCTCATAATCACCATGAACATCAAACGGGCATCCACCCCGGCATTATCCGAGCCTGCTTGCCTGAAAAAACCCACCAGATCGTTCAGTAGATACTGCTGGTGTTTGAAGGCAATGGATCGAAGATTGGCGTTACGAAGACATTCCAGCTTGAAGGCCTGCTCTGCTATCAGATAGTCCCGGTGGTGACGAAGCCGGTTCAACACATAAGCAGTTGCCAGATCCGTCGTGGCGTTAATCAGGTGCTGGCCGAATTCAGCAGAATCTGAAGTATGCCTGATGGTGTTGCGAAGCGCACAGTGAGAATCTTCCCAGAAGGAACGAAACTTCTCGGCACCCATTTCGACAAACAGCGTAAACGTGTCAGTAATAAGATCAGAAATATCCCTGAAATAGTATGTGGTAGCAGACAAGGGAACATCTGCTTCCCTGGCAACCGCGCGGTGTCGCACACCTCGAACGCCATCTCGCACGACGATGCGAAGTGCCGCTTCGAGAATAGCCCGCCGCCGCTGCTCACTGCCTGCCCGGCTGGTTTTCCGGCCCCTGTAGGTCAGGCCTTTTACCAATTGAGGTGTTTCCTCGATCGCTTCCATAAGAAATGCCTTGATTTTCCCGGATTTGCCACAAGCTGGTTTCTGGCCCGCCTGTCCTGGATTGGTCGGCAACGAGTGTCGACCAGAAGACGCTCTTACACTTCCGGGCGCATGTGAGGAAACAGTATCACATCCCGGATTGAGGGTGAGTCAGTAAACAACATGGCCAGACGATCAATACCGATACCTTCACCTGCCGTCGGCGGCAAGCCATATTCCAGTGCCCGGATATAGTCTGCATCGTAATGCATGGCCTCGTCATCACCTGCATCTTTTTCCTGAACCTGCTGCATAAAGCGCTTGTGCTGGTCTTCAGGGTCATTCAGCTCGGAAAAGCCATTAGCCAACTCGCGACCACCGACAAAAAATTCAAAACGATCGGTGATCTGCGGGTTATCGTCGTTACGGCGTGCCAGGGGCGAGACTTCCGCCGGGTACCCGGTGATAAAGGTTGGCTGCATCAACTGATGCTCGACGATTTCTTCGAAAAGTGCCGTCTGGATCCTGCCCACTCCCCAGATTCCTTTCACCTGAATGCCCAGACTTTCAGCAACTGCACTGGCGGATGCACGGTCAGACAGTTGCTCACAGGTAAACTCCGGCCGGTAATGCACGATGGACTCGACCATTGACATACGGGCAAACGGTCTGCCCAGATCGTATTCAACCGTTTCGACCACTTCGCCGTTCTGGTCATGAATCGTCCCGGCAATGATGGTAGTACCCAGAATATCCTGCGCCAGGATACGCAGCATGTCCTCTGTCAGATCCATCAGGTCACGGTAATCAGCATACGCCTGGTAGAATTCCAACATGGTGAATTCCGGGTTATGCCGGGTGGAAAGCCCTTCATTGCGGAAGTTGCGGTTGATTTCAAATACCCGCTCGAAGCCACCTGTCACCAGCCGTTTCAGGTACAGCTCCGGAGCAATACGAAGGTACATGTCGATATCCAGACTGTTGTGGTGGGTGATGAATGGCCGCGCGGTGGCCCCACCGGGAATCACCTGCAGCATGGGCGTTTCCACTTCCATATAATCACGTTCCATCAGATAACGACGAATGCCGCTTACCAGTCTGGAGCGGATACGGAACACCTCGCGGGAACGCTCACTGGTGATCAGGTCGACATAGCGCTGGCGATAGCGCAGCTCCATATCAGCCAACCCCTTGTGCTTTTCAGGCAGCGGACGCAACGACTTGGACAAAAGTTCGAACTGCTCGATATTGACGTAAAGATCGCCCTTGCCAGAACGTTGCAGGGTACCGGAAACACCAATGATGTCACCCAGATCCAGCGTCTTGATTTCTGCCAGAATGTCAGCATCCAGCGACTTGCGATCCACATACAGCTGGATGCGGCCAGACATATCCTGCAACACCATGAAAGCACCGCGATTCAGCATGACACGACCAGCGACACGTACATGGACACCGGCTCCAGCCAGATCGTCTTTACTGGCGCCCTGGTATTCTTCCTGCAACTTGCCCGCATAATGCTTACGGCGAAAAGTATTGGGAAAGGCATTACGCGTTTCGCGGATAGCAGCCAGTTTCTCACGACGCATGGCAATCAGGCGGTTTTCGCCCTGTTGCTCTGTCACACTGTGCTCGGAGGCAGTTGTATTCGACATATCAGGTAACTGTCCTGAAAATCCGGAGGGCGGGTCTCACCCGCCCGGAATTGAGATCAATGATAGAAGATGGCACAGTTTTTTTCCGATCACATACGAAGGGGATCAAGAAATGCCTGATCAATGCACAACGCAGCATCTTGCGGCATCAGGGAACCGCTGGAAATTTGTTTCCCCGGGTTTCACAGAAAACGGCAGCCATGAAGATCAATGAAAGATCAATGAAAGATCAATGAAAGATCAATGGGCTATGATGACTGGCCCGTGCCAGATTCACGTTCCCTGATGTTCCCGCCACATTGCCCGGCTCTGTGTTGTAAACTTCCGCAATAGCCCGCTATTGCGAAAATCTGCAACACAGAAGCGAACGATCTGGCGCTGCAAGATGCTGCGTCATGACTTGATCAGCGGTTCCTAAACTCCCTGCTTCAGACTGGCTTCGATAAACCGGTCCAGATCACCATCCAGTACTGCATTACAATTACTGGTTTCCACGCCGGTACGTAAATCCTTGATGCGTGAAGAATCCAGCACATAAGAGCGAATCTGGCTTCCCCAGCCGATGTCGGATTTACTGTCTTCCAGTGCCTGCTGATCCGCCGTGCGCTTCTGCATCTCCAGCTCATAGAGTTTGGCCTTCAGTTGTTGCA
Source organism: Alviniconcha strummeri (assembly GCA_963584105.1). Classification (NCBI taxonomy): domain Eukaryota; kingdom Metazoa; phylum Mollusca; class Gastropoda; family Provannidae; genus Alviniconcha; species Alviniconcha strummeri. The sequence continues at coordinate 12,170,980 of OY757558.1, forward strand.
TGGCCTTGTCACGGTTCTGATGCTGGGAACGCTGGTTCTGACACTGTACGACAATACCCGACGGCACATGGGTAATACGAACTGCCGAATCCGTGGTGTTGACGTGCTGACCACCGGCACCACTGGAACGATAGGTGTCCACCCGCAGATCTGCCGGGTTGATTTCAATATCGATATTGTCGTCAATATCCGGTGACACAAATACCGATGCAAATGACGTATGCCGACGATTACCGGAATCAAACGGTGATTTACGCACCAGACGATGAACACCGGTTTCAGTTCGCAACCAGCCAAAGGCATATTCACCGGAAAACTGTACGGTCGCGGACTTGATGCCCGCCACCTCGCCGGCAGAAACCTCAATGATTTCCGTGGTGAAGCCGTGCTTTTCACCCCAGCGCAAGTACATACGCAACAGGATGTTGGCCCAGTCCTGGGCTTCAGTACCACCGGAACCTGACTGGATATCCAGATACGCATTCTGCGGATCCATCTCCCCGGAAAACATACGGCAAAATTCCAGCCGCTCCAGACGATGCTTCAGACCTTCCAGCTCAACGATGATCTCCTCGACCCCCTTGCTGTCGCCCTCTTCAACCATCATATCCAGCAGTTCCCGGGCATCCATCAAACCCTGGGTCAAATCGTCAATAGTCCGGACCACAGCTTCCAGCTGAGAACGCTCACGCCCCAGCGCCCGGGCATTTTCCGGATTACTCCAGATCGCCGGATCTTCCAGCTCCCTTTCAACCTCTACCAACCGGTCTTTCTTGTTTGCATAGTCAAAGACACCCCCTGAGCACTGTGGTGCGCTCGGTCATATCCTTGATGGTATTCACGACGGGATTGACTTCCATTACTGTGATTCCGCACTGACCCTGATTGTCAATTACTGATTGCTGATTACTGATTGCCGGTTACCGGTACCGGAACGAGACCGGCGATCCACTCTACCAGATTGCCTGCCAGGACAAAATACACTCTCCCCCTGGTTTTAAAAAACACTGCGAATGACCAGACAGCACCCTTTCCGTTTTTTCCTTTTCTTCCCTTGTTTTCCAGGAATCCGCGTATTTCAAGGAACCTCCGATCAAGTCTGGCGCAAGCAGATTGTGGTAAAAAACCGTCCGGTTCCGGTTCAGGATGCGAATCGCACGTAACACCGGCTATCACGAAGGTACGCAACACAGAACCGGGCGATCCGGTGTCGCAAGATGCCGGGCCATGACTTGACCAGAGGTTCCCTGGCAGAGCGGAAGTATCATTCGAAAAAAAACTCCCGGCTGTCGAGAGCTGCATCTGACAAGGAACCATGATGCCAGGAAAAATTATCCATATTGTCCGCAAGACTTCAGCCCTGATCGGTTGTATTTCGAGGTGTTGTGTGTAACCTTGTCTGTTCCTTTCAGCAGTCGGTGTGCGAAATCCATCTGTTCACATCATGTCGCGGATCACGGAGTCTTTTCTCAACGAGGCCATTGCCAGACAGTTCGCCCGGCAGGGACTGGGCGACTTCAGTAGCCTGTGGAATCTCAGGCTGGACTGGTTTGAACCGGTCAACGAGCGAAGGGACGGCTGGAGCGGTGTGAGCCGTTACGTCCTGCCCGGAATCCAGCCGCTACAGATGTTCATCAAACGCCAACAGAATCACAACACCCGGCAGTTGCTGCATCCAATCCGCGGCGTGCCAACCTTTCGGCGTGAATATCGCAGTATCCAGCTGTGTCGATCGCATGACATCCCTACCCTGACCCCGCTCTATTTTGGCGAACGCCATATCGACAACAAGGACCAGGCCATCCTGATCACGCTGGCGCTGAAGGGTTACTCCAGCCTGTTCGACTGGTACCACAATGTTGCTCCTGCCCAACCGGAAATCACGATTCGATGGGTACTGAAGAACATTGCCCGGATTATACGCAGATTGCACGATCAAGGCTTCGCCCATTGCTGTCTGTACCCGAAGCATATCTTTGTCCGGACGAACGACCCGACCACCAGGACGCCGGATTCCGACCCCGAACTGATCCGGTTGATAGATCTGGAAAAGGTACGATGGCATCCCGTCAACCATGTCCGCCGGTTCAGGGATCTGGACTGTTTCATGCGTCACGCCCAGGGCTTCGCGCTCTTGCACCTCCATTACCTGCTGGATTGCTATTTCAGTGAAGGCCTGGTTCCGGGCGGAAGACGCCTGCATCAGCGGTTACTGGAAACCATCCCGGCGCTGCCCGGATGATATTTTCATGCCTGCCGGGTGCACGAGCTGCGTAGCACTGGCAGCTTTTCGCCTGTACCGGACACTCCCTCGAAAAAACTGAAAGTCCGGCAATCACTGCCTGACCAGGGAAAAACCACAATACAGGAAACTGCAGGAAACCTGTAATCAACTCATGACACGGCATCCTGCGACGTCCGATCGCCTGGTTCCGTGTTGCGCCCCTTCGCAACAACTGGCGGTTACGTACGATCCATGCCCTGAACCGGACGATTTTTCACCACAATCTGCCCGCGCCAGCGGCATCAGCGCCGCCACAGGAAAATATCGCCAGACAATTGCGCATAGTGGCACGCTTTCTGATATGATTACCACCGGCTGGTCGGCCCGACCGGCGCCGGCGCCGCCGCGCCTGGAGCACCTGGCGATCGGGCGCCATGAGATGGCATGTCACGATTCAGGATCCAATCAAAGGCTCCCTGACTTGCACCAATAATGACCTGATTTTGATGCAAGTCATTGTTTTGCTCTCTCGGCATACCGATACTCGGGCCGGGGTGTACACGTGTTCAGGCGAAGGTTATGCAGGTCCAGACATGAACAGCGCAACGACAGACACACACTATAACTACAAGGTGATCCGCCAGTTCGCCGTGATGACGGTGATATGGGGCATCATCGGCATGACTGTTGGTTTGCTGATTGCACTCCAGCTGGTGTTTCCTGATCTCAATATTGCCCCTTATCTGACCTTCGGTCGTCTGAGGCCACTGCATACCAACGCAGTGATCTTTGCCTTCGGTGGTTCAGCCCTGCTTGGCTCATCATACTATGTGGTACAGCGGACCTGTCAGGCCCGGCTCATCTCTGATGGCCTTGCAGCGTTTACTTTCTGGGGATGGAACCTGGTCATCCTGCTCGCTGTCATTACCCTGCCACTGGGTTATACCTCCAGCAAGGAGTATGCCGAGCTGGAGTGGCCGATCGACATCCTGATTACCATTGTCTGGCTGGTTTATGCCTATGTTTTCTTCGGCACGATCATGAAGCGGAAGACCCGGCATATCTACGTCGCCAACTGGTTCTACGGCTCGTTCATCATCACAATCGCCCTGCTTCATGTAGTCAACAGCATGTCGGTGCCGGTTACCTTCTGGAAGTCCTACTCAGCCTATTCCGGAGCCATGGACGCCATGATCCAGTGGTGGTACGGCCATAACGCCGTTGGTTTCTTCCTGACCGCCGGCTTTCTGGGCATGATGTACTACTACGTACCCAAGCAGGCAGAACGTCCGGTTTACTCCTACCGTTTGTCCATTGTTCACTTCTGGGCGCTGATCTCCATCTACATGTGGGCCGGCCCGCACCACCTGCACTACACCGCACTGCCTGACTGGGCACAGAGCCTGGGAATGGTGATGTCACTGGTTCTGCTCGCGCCCTCATGGGGTGGCATGATCAACGGTGTCATGACGTTGTCCGGTGCCTGGCACAAACTGCGTACCGATCCGATACTGCGGTTCCTGGTGGTCTCGCTGTCGTTCTACGGCATGTCTACCTTTGAGGGGCCGATGCTGGCCATCAAGACTGTCAATGCCATGTCCCATTACACCGACTGGACCATTGGACACGTGCACTCCGGGGCACTGGGCTGGGTTGCCATGGTTTCCATTGGCGCCCTCTATCACATGATCCCGCGCCTTTGGGGGCGAGACAGCATGTACAGTGTCAGCATGATCAATGCACACTTCTGGCTGGCCACCATCGGCACCGTTCTGTACGTCGCCGCCCTGTGGGTTAACGGCATTACCCAGGGACTGATGTGGCGTGCGGTAAATGCCGACGGCACCCTCACCTACAGCTTTATCGAGTCCGTTGTCCAGAGCCAGACCGGGTATATCGTCCGCGCCATCGGTGGCATGTTCTTCCTCGCCGGGATGATAGTGATGCAGTACAACGTCTACCGCACCATCCGTGCCGCTGAGCCTGACCAGACCAGACTGGCCGCCCAAATGGCGTGATACAGGGAAATCAAAGTCGTGAACAAGCACGAAATTGTAGAGAAGAACCTTGGCTTGATGCTGATCGGCCTCATTATTGCCGTCAGTTTTGGCGGTCTCGTTGAGTTCGTGCCGCTGTTTTTCCAAAAGGAAGTAACCCAGCCGATTGACGGAGTCGAACCCTACCCGGCTCTGGCGCTGGAGGGTCGTGACATCTTCATCAGGGAGGGCTGTGTGGGCTGCCATTCCCAGATGATCCGTCCACTGCGTGCCGAGGTGGAACGGTATGGCCACTATTCCGTTGCCGGTGAATCCATTTACGACCACCCGTTCCTCTGGGGCTCCAAGCGAACGGGTCCGGATCTCGCCCGGGTGGGTCAACGCTACTCGGACGACTGGCATCGGGCGCATCTGTACAACCCCCGTGATGTGGTGCCCGAATCGATCATGCCAGCCTATCCGCATCTGATGAACAGCGTACTGACTGGCAAGGACACCGCCAAAAAGATGAAAGCACTCCGCTTCGTTGGTGTGCCTTATACGGACGAGCAGATCAGCAACGCCGCTGCAGAAGTCAAGGGGAAGACGGAAATAGAGGCATTGATCACCTACCTGCAAGGGCTGGGTACTGCGCTGAAGACAAAACGGTAACTGGCTTATGGATATCAACATTCTGCGTGGACTGGGCACCGTCTTTTGCATGATAGCCTTTGTTGGCGTTGTGTTCTGGGCTTACAGCAGCAAACGAAAGCGTAGTTTCGAGGAGGCGGCCAACCTGCCCTTTGCTGACGACGACGCTGCGCACCGTTCCGTCGTCATGGATACGCTTGAAAGCGGCGACAAGAACGCGAGGGAGAACCCGAATGTCTAGCTTCTGGAGCGGATGGATATTCATCCTGACGTTTGTCTGCCTGGCCCTGGTGGTTGGTTTGTTGATCGCCACTACCAAGACCCAGCGCAAGCAATCCACCTCGGAAACCACTGGTCACAGCTACGATGGTATCGAGGAATACGACAACCCGATGCCGGGATGGTGGTTTGGTTTGTTTGTCGCTACGCTGATCATTACTGTGATCTACCTTATTCTGTTTCCAGGGCTCTGGAAGGGTGTGCTGGGCTGGACCCAGATCAAGCAGCTGGAAGCTGAAACTGCAGAACATACACGCCAGTATGCCCCCTTGTTCCAGCAGTATGCGGCCCAGTCCATTGAGGAACTGCAAGACAATCCCAAAGCATTGAAAATGGGACAGCGGATCTTTCTGAACAACTGTGCGCTTTGTCATGGCAGTGATGCTCGTGGAACACATGGCTTCCCCAACCTGACCGACGGCGACTGGCTGTGGGGTGGCACTCCGGCAGATATCAAGCATACCATTCTGGAAGGCCGTCGCGGACAGATGCCTGCCTGGGGTGCCGTCATTGGAGAAACCGGCGTTCGCAATGTGGCCGCCTACGCCCGTAGCCTGAGCGGTATCGATACCGGCTTCAGCGACGTCGATCTCGCCAGGGGCAAGGGTGTGTTTGACGCTACCTGTTCTGCCTGCCACGGTCTGGAGGGCAAGGGCAACAAACTTCTTGGGGCGCCGAACCTGACTGACAGTGTCTGGCTGTATGGTTCCTCCCAGGCCGAGGTGATGTACACCGTCCGCAATGGTCGTAACGGTGTCATGCCTGCCTGGAAAGATATCCTTGGCGAAGAAAAGGTGCACCTGGTGGCTGCCTACGTCTACAGCCTGTCCCGCAAGGGAGTCAACCGGTAATCACGGTAATCACAAACCCTTGACCGGCTGCCCCGTTTGCAGCCGATCTTTCGAGCTGTATCCGGACAGACCCCGATGCTTCCCGTACTGCCATTCCGACCATACATCCGACGCCAAAGCGCCATTTGCAAACAGCCAGGGACATGACCGGATGAGTGAACCCAGTGCCCGCAAGGACAGTTCAGACCAGGACTCCGAAAACATTGAACTGGTCAGCCTCTACAAGAAGCGGGAAAAAATCTACACCCGCTCATACCGGGGTTTCTTTCGAAATATCCGTATCGGTGGAGCTGCGTTTCTCCTCATTCTCTACTTCGGTGTCGCCTGGATATCAGTCGATGGCCAACAGATTCTTCTGTTTGACCTGCCCGCACGACAGTTCCACGTCTTTGGCGCAACCTTCTATCCACAGGACCTCGTGTTACTGTCCTGCCTGCTGATCATTTGTGCGTTTGGCCTGTTTTTTATCACCGTTCTGGCTGGCCGGGTGTGGTGTGGTTATGCTTGCCCGCAGACTGTCTTCACCTGGTTGTACATGTGGGCTGAACGCATTACGGAAGGAGACCGTAACCAGCGCATGAGGCTCGACAAGGCGGAAATGAGCCCTGCCAGGTTTTTCCGAAAGGCATTCAAGCATGTCCTCTGGCTGGCAATCGCCATGGCAACGGGGATTACCTTTGTCGGGTACTTCACTCCTGTCCGCGAGCTTGTACCAGATCTTCTGAGCCTGAGTGTAGATCCCTGGGCCTTGTTCTGGATCAGTTTCTTCACGCTGGCAACATATGGCAATGCAGGCTGGCTACGCGAACAAGTCTGTATCTACATGTGCCCCTATGCTCGTTTTCAGAGCGTCATGTATGACCAGAATACGGCTACCATCTGGTACGATCCTGTCCGTGGCGAGCCGCGCGGCCCAAGGAAAAAATCAACGGTTCCCGAAACCCGGGGGCTTGGTGACTGTATCAATTGCATGATGTGCGTTCATGTCTGCCCGACCGGCATTGATATCCGTGATGGCCTGCAATACGAATGTATTGGCTGCGCCGCCTGTGTCGACGCCTGCGACAGCATCATGGACAAGATGGGGTATGACAGGGGACTGATCCGCTACAGCACTGAAAGCGAGATCGTTGAAGGCAAACCCGGCAAGATCCTGCGCCCCCGTCTGATCGGCTATTTTCTGGCACTGATCATCGTGATGGCCATTTTCCTTGTCATTGTCAGCAGCCGCTCCATGATTGAACTGGAAATCCTCAGGGATCGGCAAAGCCTGTACACTGAAACCGCCGATGGCCTGATCGAAAACGTTTATACCCTCAAACTGGTCAACAAGGATCAGCAGGCACACCATTACCGTATCACCGTCAGCGGTCTTGACGGGCTGCGTTATGAAGGGGACAAGACGGTTGAAGTCGCTTCTGGCGAACTGCTCAACATTCCGGTACGGCTGGCCGCCTCCCGTCAGGCATTGAAGGGCAGAAGAAACACGGCTATCGTATTCACTGCCACCGCCGGGACTGCTTCAATACCTCCCGTCTCGGCAGAGAGTCGTTTCCTTGCTCCGGCTCCCCGATGACCCGTAACAGAGGCCATGCCACCATGCACCACTCAAACCAGACCGACGCCTTTACTCCGTGGCACAGGGAGCCATGGGTATGGTTTATTGTTGCAATCATTCTGGTGACCTTTGCCTGGGGCGCCTTCTCAGTGATGGTTTCCTTTAATAATCGCGACACAGTGGTTGTGGATGATTATTACAAGGTCGGCAAGGTCATCAATGAAGACCTGTCACGGGAAAATCGCGCACTGGAATGGGACATCAGCGCACTCATCAGTGTGGATGACCTGACCGGTGAGGTTCGCGCCAGGGTCACCGGCAATCTGCCCGAGAACCCTGACATCCTGCGTCTTCGCTTTTCCTCCCCGGCTTTCAGGGACAATGACCGGGATATCATGCTGCGCCTCACTCCTTCCGGTGATTATATGGGCAACCTGACCAGCAGTGTCGGTGGACGTTACTACGTGCAGCTGGAAACCCTGGACGAACAAATCCCTGAACAACCTTACCAGACTGGCTGGCGTCTCAATAACGAGTTGGTCGTTGAGCCGGGTACCCCCGTCGCACTGTTTGCCGACAAGCCTTTTCCTGACAGCTTTGACAGCTCCGACAGTTAGCACTGAAACCGTTCATGGCTGTCAATTGTTTTCACTGTCATTTGCCCATCGTCGGCACACCGCGTTATTTCGCTGTTATTGAAGCCGAGGAGCAACCCATGTGCTGTCCGGGCTGCAAGGCGGTCGCAGAAGCCATAGTGGCCGGGGGGCTGGATAACTATTACCATTTTCGTACCGAGCCTGCACAACGGGCTGAGTCTGCCAGCCAGATCCTGTCGGCAGAACTGGCAATTTATGACCGTGAAGACATACAGTCAGGGTTTGTCCGGACGCATCCGGACAATACCCGGGAAGCACGTTTGCTGATTGAGGGAATCACCTGCTCTGCCTGTATCTGGCTGATTGAAAAACACCTGTCACACCTGACCGGCATCGCCGGTATTACCGTCAACCTGAGTCAGCACAGCGCTACTGTTCGCTGGGATCCTGATAACATCAAGTTCAGTGACATCTTGCTGGAGCTTCACTATATCGGCTACCAGGGCCACCCCTGGCGTGCAGAGCGTCAGGAAGCGCTGATGCAGCAGGAACACCGGGTCTTCATCCGGCGTCTCAGCGTGGCGGGCATTGCTGCCATGCAAGTAATGATGTACGCCATCGCCCTGTATGCCGGTGCCATGCAGGATATGGAAGCGGAATATCGGGATTTTATCCGCTGGATCAGTGCCTTTGTGACAACACCCGTCGTTTTCTACGCCGCCCGGCCGTTCTTTACTGCAGCCTGGCGCGATCTGAAAACCCGACATCCGGGCATGGATGTCCCGGTCTCCCTTGCCATTGGCGGAGCTTATGTTGCCAGCCTCTGGGCGACGTGGCACGGGTATGGCGAAGTCTATTTTGATTCCGTCAGCATGTTTACCTTTTTCCTGCTGCTGGGACGCTACCTGGAATTACGGACCCGACACCGAACCGTCAGGGCCGGTCGCGCCTTGCGTGACCTGCTGCCAACCAGCTGCCTCAAGCTCAATGGAAACCAGACCGAACGGATTCCCGTTACTGATCTCCAGCCTGGCGATCAAGTCCGCGTCCTGCCGGGTGATAGCGTTCCAACCGATGGCATGATCATCAAGGGACATTCCTGTCTGAACGAATCAGCCCTGACCGGTGAATATCTGCCGGTTGCCCGCAGTGCCGGAGAAGAGGTGATTGCCGGCAGCCTGAATACCGGGAATGCCCTGGATATCGAGGTCACCCGTGTTGGTGACAACACTCGCCTCTCGGCAATTGTCCGGCTGCTGGAACGTGCCCAAAGCGAGAAACCCGCCATCGCCCGGATGGCTGATCGAGTGGCCGGATTCTTTGTTGCTTTCGTGCTGGCAACCTCTGTCGTCGTTTACGGTCTCTGGCATCAAATTGATCCGGAACATGCTTTCTGGGTCACCCTGTCTGTCCTGGTAATCACCTGCCCCTGCGCCCTGTCACTCGCCACGCCTGCTGCCTTGACCGCCGCGACCGGCACCCTGCAAAAACTGGGCATTCTTGTCAGCCGCGGTCATGTGCTGGAAGGCCTCAATCAGGTCACCCATGTCATTTTTGATAAAACAGGAACGCTCACCAAAGGCAGGCTCATTCTGCGGAAAGTCGTACTTGCGGAAGGTTGCACGCGAACACGGGATGAGGTGATTCGTCTGGCAAGCGCCCTTGAAAGTCATTCGGAACACCCCATTGCCCAGGCATTCCCGGGCAACTCATCCTGCACCGCCCATGAGGTAACCAACACCACCGGAAAAGGCCTCAGCGGTTATATAGACAATCAGCTTTACCGGATCGGCACCGCGGCGTTCAGTGTCCCGGACGTAAACCTGTCGCCACCTGATACGTCAGGGCAATGGTTGTTGCTCAGCGGTAATGCGCAACCCCTGGCCTGGTTCGAGCTTGATGATGAACTGCGCCCGGAGGCGGCCACAACCATCGACGCCCTCCAGCAACGAGGTCTGACCGTTGAGCTTCTCAGTGGAGACAGGCCTGGCGTGGTCTCGAGGGTGGCAGACGAACTGGGTATCCGACAATGGCTGGCCGCCGCCATGCCTGACGATAAACTCAGACATGTCCGCACCCGGCAGTCGCACGGCGCCAGGGTGTTGATGGTGGGGGATGGCATCAATGACGTTCCCGTGCTGGCGCAGGCTGATCTGTCACTGGCCCTGAACAGTGCCACGGACCTGGCCCGCACCACTGCCGATGCGATCCTGTTGACCGGTGATCTGCGGCGTCTGCTCACTGCATTTGATCTTGCCCGGAAAACCCGTCGCATCATCTGGCAAAACCTGTTCTGGTCGCTGGGTTACAATATCACCGCCCTGCCATTGGCAGCGACTGGCCTGATTGCTCCCTGGATGGCCGCTATCGGTATGTCACTGAGCTCATTGATTGTGGTTGGCAACGCCATGCGCCTGGCTCGCCTGCCACCTGAGACACAGGTACCGGACAGGGGTAAACTGTCTGCAACGTCTTTCCGGGAAGCCTGATAGCATGGACAGTCTATACATCCTGATTCCCCTGGCAGTGATCTTCGTGATCGTCGCTATCGCCCTGTTCTTCTGGGCCGTTGACAATGGCCAGTTTGATGACATGGAAGGACCAGCGCACAGCATCCTGTTTGATGACAAACCCCGGAAAAAGCCGGTACACACTGACAAACAGGACAAACAGGAATAATTCCCTTACACAGACCACCGGCTCAACAATTGAGTCTGACAAGGAACCTCTGATCAAGTCTGGCGCGAGCAGATTGCGGTGAAAGATCGTTCGATTCAAGGCGCAAATTGCACGTAATAGCCCGCTATTGCGAAAATTTGCAACACAGAAGCGGACGATCTGGCGCCGCAAGATGCTGCGTCATGACTTGATCAGAGGTTCCATAAATAATCTAAATAATCAGGTGCCTTTTTGTTATGTCTGAAACACTGCAGTATACAACCGCTATCATTCTTGGCCTGCTGGGCGGTGGTCATTGTATCGGAATGTGCGGGGGAATCGTATCAGCCCTGACCCTGTCGGTACCCGCAGACAGTGCCCTGCCACGTCGTCTGTCCTTGCTGCTGACCTATAACACCGGCCGGATTTTCAGCTATACCATCGCCGGTTTCCTGATGGGAATGCTGGGATGGTTTCTGGGTGGATTCAGCCGCGAAACCAGTCAGGCTATTCGCTGGCTGGCAGGGTTCATGTTGATTGCCATGGGGTTGTATCTTTCCGGATGGTGGCTTGGCCTCACCAGACTTGAACAGGTCGGCCATCGACTCTGGCGGCATGTACAACCGCGAGCCGCGGCCCTGCTGCCAATCAGCACGCCCCCCCGGGCCTTTGTGGCAGGCATGCTCTGGGGCTGGCTGCCCTGCGGGCTCGTTTACAGTACGCTGATCTGGGCAGCATCCAGTGCCAGCAGCTGGAACGCAGCACTGTTGATGCTCTGCTTTGGCATTGGCACTATTCCCGTTTTGCTGGCGACCGGTCTCCTGGCAGACCAGCTCAAGGGAATCCTGCAACACCGGTACGTCAGGGCCAGTACTGGCATACTGGTCATGCTGTTTGGACTCTGGACCATTCCCGGTCCGCATCAGCACTGGGTAATGACACAACTTTCCTTCGGGGAACACCGGCACGGCATGGCTCAACCACATAATCACGACATGGCTCAACCACATAATCACGGTGACCCGGTACACCCGTGAGCTTCGCCCCCGTGGTTTTATCAGGCTTGCCCGTCAGAACCTTGCTGCCTTGGCCGCCAGATATGTTTTGCCCGGTCACCGATAATTTTGCCTGAAAGCAGCGACTGCCAAGGTCCCGGCAATCCTGCCAGAATCCCGGATTGATTCTGGCACGGGCGGATGGCAGCGAAAAATCGTCCGGTTCAAGGTGCGAATTGCACGTAACACTTGCAGTTGCGAAGGTTTGCAACACAGAACCGGGCAGTTTGACGCCATGAGATGCCGTATCGTGATGCAGTCAGAGGTTCCCTGCCATGTTACCGGATCAATAATAAAACACTATCTGATGCCCCCTTGATACATATCAACTCGAAATTCCGGTGTCCGGCTAGAATTGTCAGTCGATGTCTTGTGGGCGCATTCATGATTGGCATCTACGCCTGTGAGAGCAGCGGTAACTTCGTTGAACATCTGGCAAACGGCCTGCCATATGCCAGATTTCTGCCTTGGGAACCGTTGATTGAATCTGGCGCGAACAGATTGTGGTGAAAGGTCGTCCGGTTCGAAACGCAAGTCGCACATAAAGCCTGCTGTTGCGAAAATTCGCAACGCAGAACCGGGCAGTCCGACGCCGACAGGCGACCGTGTCGTTCGATCAGAGATTACCGGGACACCTCTGTAGAGGGAAGCACAGCAAGGGTTGACAACGTAGCCTGCACAACGAGCGACACCCGGCAGGCTGCTGTTATTCTGAATCCGCAACCTCGCGAACGATAATGAATCCCTGACTATCGGACTATCGGACTATCGGACTATCGGACTATCGGACTATCGGACTATCGGAGGATAAAGGAACGTTTTTGAAATAGCAGGCTTGTGAAACATCACCTTGCTTGTCTGCGAAGTATTTCTGCGAAGTATTTGAAGTCCTGAACACAACCAGCATCGTGACCGGATTGACAGCTCGCAAGATAACCGTCAATCACTCATCCCCTCGATACCACAACCAGGGGATGGAGCCGGATGGCATTACAGGATCAGGGTAAAGGGCATGGCAACCGAACTGGTATGGGATCTCGAACTGATCAAACGCTACGATCAGACGGGGCCTCGCTATACTTCCTATCCGACTGCCTTGCAGTTTTCGGACAGTTTCGATATTGCCGCCTACCATAATGCAGCCGCCGACAGCGCCACCGCCCGGCGTCCACTGTCGCTTTACATCCATATCCCGTTTTGCGCCCGGGTCTGCTACTACTGCGGGTGCAACAAGATCGTTACCAGACACCGCGAGCATGCAGAGCCCTACTTGCAGACCCTGTTTCATGAAATTGAAATGCAGTCCGGCATGATGGCGCACAGCCAGACCGTTGAACAGCTTCATTGGGGTGGTGGTACACCAACCTTTCTGAATCCGGCCCGGATGCAGGCCCTGATGGACAAAACCGCCAGGCAATTCAATCTGGTCAGCGATGATTCTGGCGATTACTCCATAGAAATTGATCCTCGGGAAGCGGACTGGAGTACCATTGGCCATCTGCGCTCACTCGGTTTCAACAGGATCAGTGTCGGAGTACAGGATTTCAACCCCACCGTCCAGAAGGCGGTTAACCGGGTGCAAAGTGAAGAAGAAACCCGGGATATTATCGATGCGGCTCGCGCACTGACATTCAAGTCCATTAACATCGATCTCATCTACGGCCTGCCCTTCCAGAGCTGCACGAGCTTCATGGAAACCATTGACAAGGTAATCGAGATTCGCCCGGACCGGCTATCTGTTTTCAATTATGCTCACATGCCCTGTCGTTTCATGCCTCAACGACGCATCAACAGTGAAGACCTGCCCGGCCCACAGGAAAAACTGGCCATTCTTGAAAACACAATCATGCGTCTGCTTGATGCCGGTTACGTCTATATCGGTATGGATCACTTCGCACTTCCCGATGACGACCTCGCCCTGGCCCAGGAACAAGGGACCCTGCACCGGAACTTTCAGGGATATACGACAAACAGCCAATGTGACCTGATCGGCATGGGTGTATCTTCCATCAGCCGAATTGGCAACGTCTATGCCCAGAATCACACGAATATGGAAGAATACGCCAGCCGCATCAACAATGGCAAACTGGCCATTCGCCGTGGTTTGTTAATGAACAGGGACGACCGTATCCGCGGCGCCGTTATCAATCAGTTGATTTGTCACTTCCGGCTGGATATCAAACCTCTGGAAGAGAAGTTTGATATCCGGTTCCATGATTATTTCGCAGATGCCATCAAGCCACTGAACGCCATGGCCACCGACGGCCTGATTCAAATGGATCAGCACAGCATTGTCGTTGAACCTCGAGGAAGGTTGCTGATCCGTAATATCTGTATGCAATTTGACGCCTGTCAACAGGTGGCTGATGTCCAGCACTTCTCACGGGTAATCTGACCCCCGCCGGTCTGTTCCAGGCAGCCAGACCTCGCATCTTTACCCTTTTTACTGGCAGCAAATCCTTTCCTTTTACAAAACATATCAGATTCCCTCCCCCACAGTCTTAAACTTGTCAGCAGAATCCCCTACAATGTGCCCACAACAACTCTTGTTCTTACCGATTCACAGGAATTCTTCTGTATGGTGTCCAAGCTGAATGTGCGGCAGATGGCTCATGTAACTTGCAGCGATTGCAGCCTGAACCAGCTCTGCCTGCCACAGGCACTGAAAATCGAGGATATCGATGCACTGGACCAGATCATCAAGCGAGGGCGCCCGCTTCAAAAAGGCGAGCACCTGTTCCTTGAAGGAGATTCCTTCCACAATATCTATGCCGTACGTTCCGGCGCACTGAAAGCCTACACCTCCACCACCGAAGGTGAAGAACAGATCACGGGATTCTACCTGCCCAGTGAACTGGTGGGCCTCTGCGGTCTTGATACAGAGAGTTACCCGGTGTCTTCCCAGGCCATTGAGACCACCATGGTCTGCGAAATTCCGTTTGATCGCCTGGAAAGGCTGTCTGATGACTACCCTGAACTGCGGCATCAGCTAATGCGAGTCATGTGCCGTAAAATCAGCGAAGACCAGCAGATGAAATTGCTGCTGTCGAAGAAAAATGCAGACGAACGGATTGCCACCTTCCTGGTCAATCTGGCCAGCCGGTTCCGTCGACGCGGCTTTTCGTCACAGTCTTTTCGCCTGTCGATGTCCCGCAACGAAATGGGCAACTACCTGGGTCTGGCAGTCGAAACCGTCAGTCGCGTGTTCACTCGTTTTCAGAAAAGCGGTTTGATCAACGCCCACGGCAAGGAGATTGAGATCACCAACACCATGGGACTCTGCGCCCTGGCTGGTGGCAAGCTGGTTGAACACCCGGACATTGTCAACATCCAGTAAACCACTGCAGAATCCACTTTGTGACCGTTTTTCTGATCAGTTTCCGGTGTTTTGCTCAGTAACTGCACCACTCCCTGATTCAGGGCATACGCGGCCCGACCCGGTACAATCTTTCACGATATCGCGCCACCATTGCAGTCCATCAAAATGCCTCAAAAGGGCACCAATAACCATCAACACCCTGGCCAAACACAATCACAGGATCAGAAACCTTTGGTCGATCAGGTCTGGCACGAACCGATGGGGAAATTGTCCGGGTCAAGACATGAATCGCACATGAAGCCCGCTATTGCGAGGATTCGCAGCATGGAACCGGACGATTCAAGACCTTGAGGTGCCCTGCCATGGTTCGGTCAGGGATTTCCCAACAACAGTCTGTCACAGTCAAGACCTTGTTCATGTCTGATTCAACCAACTGAATCTCAACAAATTATACGAACTTCATCCTTTTTGTTTATGTAATATCCGGGTTCACCTTTCAGCACCGGGCCGATCAAAAAACACCTCGGCACCACAACCAGCTTCAGACCTCGCAACTACTGATCAAGCTATTGACATTACCGCCGATTTCCCCGGTTATAAAACCTCAAGGCAGGGAAGTCTGAAGATCATGGAAATCGATGCAGACGAATTCAGGGAATATGTCGTCCAACCCACACTGGATCATCTCGATATGTGGTCACCCCTGGCAGAAAACCTGCTCCTGGGTACAGCCGCCGTCGAATCAAGTCTCGGCTCCCGCCTTCACCTTGCCAATCATGCCTCACTCGGCATTTACCAGATCAGCCCGGCCACCCATTGCAGGATCTGGGATACCTTTCTTTATAATCAGCATGACCTGGCCAGCAAAGTCAGGGGACTGGCCAGTCAACGGGAATTCCTGCTGCGTCCGCACGCAGAACTTGCCACCAATCTCTCCTATGCCACCGCCATTGCCTGGATGGTGTACCTGTGCGCCACCCCGATACACAACGAACCGGCAGCAGCCAATAATCCACGACGACTGGCCGCCCTCTGGCAACAATATTACCGGGGCCAAAACTGCTACTCACCAGAAATGTTTATCGAACACTACAACCAGCTTGTCCTGAGCAAGACCGCCACGGTCTGATGCCCGCTTCTTCTCACTCCTGACTTTCCGCGCATTTCACGCAGAGGTTGGTATAAGGCATGATTTCGAGACGCGCCATTGGAATGCTGCCACCGCACCCGGTGCAAACCCCGTAGTCTCCAACCTCCATTCGCTCCAGCGCTTTTTGAATCAGGCGCAATTCAGTCATCGCTTCATTACCCAGCGCATCCAGCACTTCGTCATTTTCACGCTCCTGGGCCTGCTCGGACCAATCTGCGGCAGCCCTGCGGGTTACATCCCGGGCAATGCTGGCGACACGTTGCCTCAACTCATCCTGCCGGGTTTTCAGGCGTTGACCAAGCACTTCGTATTCCGTATTCATTCACCCCCCTCGGGAACCCCTGGCCCGGCGATATGATAATGACCGCTCCGTCCGGGAAACCTTTAATTGAATCTGGCGCAAGCAGATTATGGTGAGAAATCGGCCGGTTCGAGGCGTGAATCACCCGCGAAGCCCGCTATATTGCAAGGACTCGCAACACAGAACCGGACAATTTGGCACCACAAGATACCATGTAGCGAATTGATCAGCGGTTCCCTGAAGACCCTTTGATTGAACCTGGCACAAGCAGATTATGGTGAAAAATCGTCCAGTTCAAGGCACGGATCGCACATGACGCTTGCTCTTGCGAAAATTCACAACACAGAACCAGGCGATTTGGCGCGTGTCATGACTTGATCAGAAGTGCCTTGATCGTGATTACGACCAGCATTTGTGTCAACTGCGTTATCAGATAGAGGATGCCTTCTGCCACATCAAGCGCTGGCGCGGGATTGCCGCCCGCCATGCCTGGCATACCGCCTCGTTCCTGGCCGCTGTTCATATGCTGAAATTCCCACAGATTCGAGAAAGTCGATGTCATTCCCGCGAAGGCGGGAATCCATCCAGCCGCAATTGATGACATCTCAGTCCAGAAATACATTATTCCCGCCTGCGCGGGAATGACGGAGTGTTTTTTCGGGTGTTGGGGTAATGGGACGATGAATTCCCGCCTTCGCGGGAATGACGTGACATCGGGGTTGAGTTCAACCTGCCATAGCCCGAACATTTCGCAAACACACCCGGCCTGAAATCAACGAATGGATGAAATGTCCGGGTTAATCATCATGCCCGCCGGCAGTCATGAATACCTGATTATTTGCGCCCGAGCCCTTATAATACTGCGAACCTTCAGCACTGTGGTGAATGAGAAGGTTGCATCTGTTCATCACGGCGCACCCACAGGCGCAAAGATACCCTGACTGTATGCCAATTGAGACTCGAAGCGAAAAGGTCCGTTTCAACAAGCTGCAAAAGCGCCTGCGCCGTCTGACCGGTCAGGCTATTGCTGCCTATGACATGATTGAGGATGGCGACCGCGTCATGTGCTGCCTGTCCGGTGGCAAGGACAGCTATACCATGCTCGACATCCTGCTCAATCTGCAGAGACACGCCCCGGTCAGGTTTGAACTGATCGCCGTCAACCTGGACCAGAAGCAGCCCGGCTTCCCTGAACGGGTACTGCCGGAGTACCTGGCCGGGCTGGGCGTGGAATACCGGATTATCGAAGAAGACACATACCGCATCGTCAAGGACAAGATCCCTGAAGGCAAAACCACCTGTGCGCTCTGCTCACGCCTGCGCCGAGGCATACTGTACCGCACAGCCACCGAACTCGGTGCCACCAGAATCGCCCTGGGACACCATCGGGAAGACATACTCGAAACCCTGTTCCTGAACATGTTCTACGCTGGCAAACTCAAGGCCATGCCGCCCAAACTCATCAGCGATGACGGCAAACACGTTGTTATTCGCCCACTGGCGTTTTGTCGGGAAAAGGATATCGCCAGATTCGCCGGACTCAAGGAATTTCCGATCATCCCTTGCAATCTGTGCGGCTCCCAGCCCAACCACCAACGCCAGGTCATCAAGAACATGATGACCGAGTGGGACCGGCGCTTTCCTGGCCGGATTGAAAGCATGTTCAGAGCTGTAACCAATGTCGCACCTTCTCATCTGGCGGATAACAGACTCTACGATTTCCGTAACCTGGTACCACGTGGAATCCCGGTTGAGGGCGGCGATACAGCGTTCGACAAGGAAACATTCCCGCGCTGGTTTACTGCAGACCAGGATGAAGAGGCAGAAGACCGACTCATGCAATCAATCAATATCGTGGAATTGCCGGCATAAACAGAACCGTGGCAACAGGGCCTTTTCTCGCCATAATCACTTGACCGGCAACCTCATCAGAGCGGCCATGAGGAACCTCCGATCGAATCATGATACGGCATCTCACGGCGCCGGATTGCCTGGTGTCATACCGCAAATCTGCGCGGTAGCAGGCGTTACGTGCCATTCGCGCCTTGAACCAGACGATTTTTTATCACAGTCTGTTCACGCCAGATTCAATCAGAGGTTCCCTGGAGATCAGACAGCCTTGCCCGCAATTGTTTAATGTGGTCTGACAGGGACCCGGTGTCCTTCCCATACTGACAACGTGCGTAGTCCCCGGTAAACATAACCACAACTTCTGCCAACTCAGGCGCACTTGCCGCTATTCGCTGACCATAGGCAACCGGACCTTCGCCCGGGTATCGTTCAAAACCCCTTCTGGCCATTTTCCGGCAAAAGCGACCATATATTTTTTCCAGCGCCGTCCGTTTTATCCTGCCAGGCCACAACAAGGCTGCACTCATAACCATCAGGAACAGGGCAGTGGCTCCGCCCAGAATCATTGCCAGTGTCTGGTACTTGTCGCGATCACCGAACAGCCGTCGAAACAGTGCGTCCTGACTGCTCTGGTTATAACCCAGCACCCTGCGCTGCCACTGGTATTCCAGCTTTTCCCAGGACAAGCGCATCCTGTTCAGCAGCGCAACGTGCCGGAACCGGGCCGTTGAAAAAAAATGTTCGCTCAAAAAACTGCCTTCCCCGGCCACAGCTTTCTCCAGCCCTTCACGAATACGCTCCGGCGAAACAGCTGCGGCAGGATCAACCCGCACCCAGCCGCTTTCCGGCACCCAGATCTCGGCCCAGGCATGGGCATCAAATTGCCGGACCTGGATAACACGATCATCCGGTTTGTATTCGCCGCCCTGGTACCCCGCCACCACCCGGGCAGGGATTCCGGCAGCCCGCATGACAAACACGAATGCGCCAGCATAATGGCTGCAAAAGCCCTGCCGGGTAGAAAAGAGAAATTCATCAATGCTGTTCGCACCCAGCAACGGCGGCCTCAACGTATAGGAAAACGACCGGGTTCGAAAGAGTTCCAGCAAAGCATTGCCAATCCGGACCGGGTCTCCGTCAAATTGTCTTGACAGCTGTTCACCATAGGCACGTGCTTTCCTGTCCCCATCATAAGGCAAACGCAGGTTGAGCCTGGCCATCCATTCTGGCAAATCCCGCTCATCGGCTTGCCTCGTATAAGACGCCAGCCGGTAGATGATCCTGAAATCAACCGGATGGCGGGATATCAACCGGTAATCACGGGTTACGCCAGTATCAACGATCGGCTCCCAGACTGGACCAAGCGAAAAAAGCCAGGGCTGACCGACTGGTTCCAGAATAATGTCATAACGGTATTCAGGAACCGCATCCTCATCAAGCTTGTACCAGGAAGGGGCCGGATACCATCGGACCAGCCCCTCCTCCGTAATATTCTGCCTTACGGACAATTTGGCACGACTCTCCTGAGACCAGGTCCGGCCGTCAAAATGACTCATCACTATGCCGCGCCAGTAACGCTCTTCCGGCGGCGGCACCCTGCCCTCAAAGGTGGCCCGAAATGCCAGTTTATCCGACTGACTCAGGCGCGCAATATCCCCCGGGCTCATGGAATCACTGACACCCGTGCCCGCCTCCCGCTCAGGCATAGGCACAGACCACAAAGGTGGAATACGGGGAACCACCAGAAAGAGTATCAGCATCATGGGCAAGGCCTGTGCTGACAACATGGCGCCGTATCGAAAGGCAAGGCCCGGCCCTTTCCTGCCACTCTGATCACACAATGCCACCATTGCCGATACAACCACCACCAAAACAACGAGCAAATAGCCCGCCATCAAAATACTCTGGGAAAAGA
>OY757558.1:12192763-12222763 GCA_963584105.1 Alviniconcha strummeri
CAGCAAATTCAATTAGAAACACCGAAAATCTACCGGCATGACAAATCTGCCGATGTCGGGCTCGAAATTTGCTTTGACGCTTTGCCGCAAAGCCAGCGTTCAGGTTCATTATTATCAACACAAAGGTCGTCGTGAATTTGACTCTTCTTTTTTTTTTTTATGTAATTTCTTCGCCACACAGAGATTTATTTTCTGAGTCGTCTTGTCTTCCTCGTTTCTAATTTCAACTGTTTTTTGTTTGTTTTGTTGTTGTTTGGTGTGTGTGTGTGTGTGTGTGTGTGTGTGTGTGTGTGTGTGTGTGTGTGTGTGTGTGTGTGTGTGTGTGTGTGTGTGTGTGTGTGTTTTGGCGTTTTTTTCGAAGGGGAGAGGGGTATTTTTTCTCAAGGTCGCCTTACAGTTTTGTTTGTAGCTTTATCATTATGGCGTTATTTACGGATTGACTTTCTGCTTATTCGTCAAGCAGGCCCAGCGATATGTCTTTTCGTTGTTCATGCAAGTATTTATTATCTTTTTGATTTTTATCTTAAACAAATATTTATTCATCTACGTTTTCTCGTCACTAGATTGTTGTATACGTCATTGTTGTCGTCGTTTTTGGTGTTGGTGTTGCTGCTGTTGGGGATTATTATGTTTATTTTCGTCATTTAAACACTCTCGTTTATTGATAAACTGCAAATGCAAATTAACTGTAAACTGTGTAGAACCACGAAATAACCGGCTACATAGCACCAGTACCCTGCTAATTATGCCTCACGTCAAATCATACCTTGTTAACCCAAATATATATATATGCCCAGAGATTCTGTTAAAGTAAATAAAACCCGGAAGCAAAAAGCCTTCCCGTTCGTGCAAACGGCCGTCTTCTCAACAAAAAAAAAAAAAAAAAAAAAAAAAAAACAGCAGGGGGAAATATTTAACCACCTCTTCTTTGAATAAATAACGTCCCTTTTCAGAGGTCCATGTCAGCAGGATGCTAAAATTCCACTCAGTCAGCTAACAAAACCAGTTATGCGTCCTGAATATGGGACGGTGGGTATAAATGGGCTAATTTACTGTGTACGTGACGAACTCTCCCTGTAGTCAAATCATCGTCATACCTTGGGGATAGCTCAGTGGTTAGAGCGCCAGACTCGTGATTGAAAGGTCGCGGGGTTCGAATCCCTGAAGGCGCGGCGGGAGAATTTTCTTCTCCAGGGTCGACTTTCTGTGCTGACTCTTATTTCGGTATTCGTTCCACCCCCGTGTTACCGCAGTAGCACGTAAAAGACCCCGGTCATTCTGCCAAAAGTGCAGGTGGCAGGTTACAGCTAAACACTCATACACCTTACGTATGTGGCTTTGCATGAAGTAACATGGTGCATGGTTGTATGGTGTACACAGAACTTGCGCCGAGACCGCTGCAGTTTCATGTGGCACCAGCCATGTCAGCCAGCGCTGTAAGTACACCACTTCGGTGAATATTCAAAAAGGCGCTATAAAAAGCTAGTCACTCATGTAGAACCACATGCGAGCGCAGTGAGTCTGCTCAAGAGAGCGGAGAATAGCGCTGTATAAGCGATCATCAATCAAAAACCTTGTTAATTTACTGTGTACGTCATTAACTAGCTCTATAGTCAAATCATACCTTGTCAGTTCCCTGTGTACGTGACTAATTCGGTCTGTAGCGAGATCATTCCTTGTTGAAATTTACTGAGAACGTGGCTAACTGGCTTAGTGGTTAAAACATACCTTGTTAGTTTACTGAATACGTCACTAACTGGCTCAGTAGCCACGGGTTATCTTACTGCAGTCGTTTGAAGATTTACTGGCTGGCAGATTGGCTCCTGTCAAACAGGGATAGGTATTTAATTCGGTGCCAGAGATAAGAGTCTGCCGCTGTCCCATGCTTGGAAAGTTCTAAGCATTCATGTCTCTGCTGTCTTGACCCGTCTGCGATAAAACTACAAAACAGACCGCTGATTACGTGAACAGTCTCAGTGCATCCAATGTGGACAGATTAGTAGTGTATGGCTGGCCGGTCTGATCAATATTTTTAAACAGCTGAATTTCTCAGATTTGTTTGTCAAAAGGCTGAATCAAACCTGTTTGCCAAAAAGCTTACGAACTAATAAGAAGCTGAAGAACACGTTAGCAAGCAATAACAACAACCCCCCCCCCCCCCCCCCAACACACACACACAACCAACCAACAACCACAGCAAAAAGAAAATCCATCCAGACACACACACGCTAACAACAAAAACAAGAAAACTTTGATGCTAAAATGCTGACAAAATGAACATTTAATTTTCTTCATCTTCATGCCATTTTTATTTGCTTTTGTGTTCCTCCATCAGACCTCCACTTTCACAGTGCCGGTCTGTCTGTTTGCCCATCCTTTACTTCATCCATCTGACCATTCTTACTGTCTGTCTGTGAAAGGTCTGTCTGTCTGCCTCTAACCTCCATTCTTACTGTCTGTGCAGGTCGGTCTGTTTGCCCATCCTTTACGTCATCCATCTGACCATTCTTACTGTCTGTCTGTGAAAGGTCTGTCTGTCTGTCTCTAACCTCCATTCTTACTGTCTGTGCAGGTCGGTCTGTCTGCCTCTGTGTTCATCCATTAAACCCCCATTCTTACTGCCTGTCTGTGCATGTCTCAGAGAGACACAGAGAGAGACACACACAGACAGACAGAGACAAAGAGAGAGAGAGAGCGAGAGACAGGCACAGACAGAGACAGACAGACAAACACAGAGATAGAGAGAGACAGAATGTACTAAAAACAAAACACAACCACCCACCAATCCAGGATGAACACATACAAAATCAGTTTTTCAAGACCAAAGTTTTATTATGCAGGTTTCTCCCAAGGCAAATGCTGAAACAGAACATGCAAAAGAAACTGAAAGTCACCATGGACTGGCTGAAAATGACCCGCCTGTACCACACAAGGGAAACGCATCCATGGAACTCATTCTGGTGATGGCCACTGATTTACTGAATTGGGTAACAAATCAATACAAACTTAAGTAAATGTACTTCACTGTTATTCTTAGTAATCTTTCCAACGCTTGTTGGCAAAATACTATCAGAAATGGAAAACAAACTAAAAACTGACAGAACGTGTTAAATTGTCATACTTCTCAGAAAACCCCTCCCCCACCACCAATATCCATGCTGCATATCGTATCAAATATACTCTGATTCTGTGTAACTGAAAGAGCTAAGTCTACAGCTGAATAAGGATGGTGTGCACTTTAGGTAAAGGTGCATTCACCTGCAACGGAAAAAAATTCACAAGTCTCCTGCATAAAATTGCAGCACAACAAACCTACTTCTGGCTCTATACTGAAAACGTATAGATCTTTGAAATAATGTTCTGGGGAGTACTTTCCACACTGATCCTTGTAGATGAGAAATCAGCCATACATTCATGTACATGTTTATCAAATAAATCCTTCAGTTTCCACACTGTCTCTGAGAAACTTCAGAATTGTTTCCGCTACATCTATGCACTTTCAAAATTAGCTCTCCAAAAATGATGTTTTTTTGTCGCTAAATAATATTTAAAAAGGAAAAGAAAAGTTGTACCAAATCTGGAAGCATGCTGTAAAAGTGAACACACCCACACTTCAGGCAGGAAACCGTACGTGACATAGTTTGTGGATGTCATTTTTTTCTTTCTTTCCCCCCACACCTTACAACACGGGTATGATTGTGTGCACATCCATGCTACTTTGAGACTCTTTTGGAAAAAGCATGGGTGTGATACACCCACAACATACACCTGGATATATTTACTGAAACACCTAGATGAAAACCATGGGTGTATGGACACCCATGAGGTACTCTGTGTGAGTTTGAAGGCAACGTACATTGAAGGTTTAGTATCATTGGCGGGAGGTGCCACAAGCATCATGTTTGCTGCGATAAAACATGTCTTTTGTTGTGACAAAAGTATGCTTGCTGCAACAAAACATTTGTCACAACAAAATTATGTTTGTCGTGACAAAATATTTTTGTCGCAACAAATACTTGTCATGACAAACACATGTTTGTTGTGACAAAGTTTTGTCGCGACAAGCATACTTTTGTCATGACAAAAGATGTGTTTTGTCACAAGGAAAAAGCTTGGTGTGACAAAACTTTTGTCGCAACAAAAATTATGTTTGTCACAACAAAACCTTTGTCACAACAAAAATATGTTTGTCGCAACAAAAGTTTTGTTGTGACAAGAATACTTTTGTTGCGACATGTTTTGTCATGACACATGTGTTTGTCGTGACAATCATGTATTTGTCACAACAAAAATGCTACTTGTGGCAGGTCCCGCCAATGATAGTTTAGAATGGGGCTGTGTGAGTCTGAAGGCAATGTTCGGTGAAGGTTCAGCAGCCTTCACAGGCAGCATGCTTCATGGATTCCTGTCCTACGGTGTTTTGAGCTCACCCCAAGGTGATGCACTGAGAACATTCTTTATTTTAAGATAATTACCTAAATCTCTGGAAGAGGAAAAGAAAAAAAGCCTATAACGATCACTCTAGCAAAAACAACAAGTGAAACAGAAACCAAACCAAAAATGTGTCACTGGCAGAAGCGTAAGTGAATAAGTCTTAAGTAATAAGTAAACAGCAGGTTATGGCAAGTCTAAAATCAAACTGAAACACCGCCACAACATCAACATTTTAACAACATGATGTCAACTTGACCGGCCGAGTCAAGCACCCACCCAGCTCATACACCTCCACAACATCAAAGTTTGGACAGCGTGGCGGCATGGCAGCAACTTGACCAGCCGAGCCAAGCGCCAGCTCGGCTCAAAGAATCTTAGCCGGGTGGCCAGCCTAGCTGTCTCTTGCCGAAGACGTGGAGATGGATGTGGTAGACAGACTGGCCACCGTCGGGCCCGTCATTGATGACTACGCGATAGCCGTTGTCCAGACCCTGGTCCTTGGCCACCTTCTTGGACACCAGCAGCAGATGGCCCAGCAGCTGAAACAGACAGCACTTTTCACCGCCGCAACTGATGGGAGAGTCAACACTGCACAAACACACTCACCTGTTGCCCCACATGGGTGGAAAAGACCCCAGGAGTGTGAGTACTGCACAAACACTCACATGTCACATGAGATGGGTGGAAAAGACCCCAAGAGTGTGACCCCTGCATAAACACACTCACCTGGTTGACCCACATGGGTGGAAAAGACCCCAGGAGTGTGACCCCTGCATAAACACACTCACCTGGTTGACCCACATGGGTGGAAAAGACCCCAGGAGTGTGACCCCTGCATAAACACACTCACCTGGTTGACCCACATGGGTGGTAAAGACCCCAGGTGTGTGAACACTGCACAAACACCTGTCACATGAGATGGGTGGAAAAGACCCCAGGAATGTGAACACTGCACAAACACCTGTCACATGAGATGGGTGGAAAAGACCCCAGGAATGTGAACACTGCACAAACACCTGTCACATGAGATGGGTGGAAAAGACCCCAGGAATGTGAACACTGCACAAACACCTGTCACATGAGATGGGTGGAAAAGACCCCAGGAATGTGAACACTGCACAAACACCTGTCACATGAGATGGGTGGAAAAGACCCCATGAGTGTCAGCCCTGCATAAATACACTCACGTGTCACCCCACATGGGTGGTAAAGACCCCAGGAGTGTGAGTCCTGCACACACTCACCTGTCACCCCACTTGGGTGATAAAGACCCCAGGAGTGTGAGTTCTGGCTTCTGCATAAACACTCAGCTGTCACCCCACATGGGTGATGAAGACCCCAGGTGTGTGTGTCCTGCACAAACACTCACCTGTCACCCCACATGGGTGATGAAGACCCCAGGAGTGTGTGCCTTGCATAAATACACTCACCTGTCACCCCACATGGGTGATGAAGACCCCAGGAGTGTGTGCCTTGCATAAATACACTCACCTGTCACCCCACATGGGTGATGAAGACCCCAGGAGTGTGTGCCTTGCATAAATACACTCACCTGTCACCCCACATGGGTGATGAAGACCCCAGGAGTGTGTGCCTTGCATAAATACACTCACCTGTCACCCCACATGGGTGATGAAGACCCCAGGAGTGTGAGTCCTGCATAAATACACTCACCTGTCACCCCACATGGGTGATGAAGACCCCAGGAGTGTGAGCACTGCACAAACACGCTCACCTGTCACCCCACTTGGGTGGACCAGAGCCCAGGAGAGTCAACTGCACAAACACACTCACCCTGTTTGCCTGTAATCGTTGGAAAAGACCCCAAGAAAGCCAACAATGATTTGGAGCTTGACCCACTGAGTGTGTGTGTGTGTATGTGTGTGTGGGTGTGTGTGTGCGTGTGTGCATGCATGAGGGTGTGTGTGTGTGTGTGTGTGTGTGTGTGTGTGTGTGTGTGTGTGTGTGTGTGTGTGTGTGTGCATGCCAAAGCAGGTATTTTGCTAGTATCAAGTACTTGTATAAAACACATTACAGTTTTACTTAAAAAACACAGACACAGACACGAATAATACCACTGTTTGGACACTTGGAAATGCTACGCACACTGGTAGAAATGGGTAGCGCTGCTCTTGACCCAAATTTTGTACAAGGGAGTAACTCAATGAAGTATTTAAAAACTTGATCTATTTATTAAAAACTAATATGCTATTATTAACAGGAAGAGATTTAAAAAATCCTTTACCTTTTCATCTCCTTCGTCAGCATCAGCGAGTCGCACAATGGGTTTCTTGGGCACCACCAGAAAGTGGACAGGTGCTTGGGGGGTAATGTCATTGAACACTACACACTGCAAAACAATAATAATAATAATCTTATTCATGAGCACCTAACCCTCACAGGCCCTAAGCGCTTACACATTCTCTACAAATACAGATTTGTCAAAATTCAATGCTTACAACATGAATGCACGCACACACGCACACACACAGACACTCGCACACACGCGTGCACACACACACACAATAATAATAAGAGATTATTTGTGGAGCCCCATCTTGTAAGAGACCAGAGAGCTTACAAAGACATTAGAATAAGTTCATTTCACATCACACACACACACGCTGTACCAATACCACTGAGCTATATATATATATATGATGTACAGCTCAGTGGTATTGGTACAGTACATATAAAGTGGAGTCCATTAATAATGACAACTGTAATAACGAGAACACTGTAGTAACGAGACATTTTTCAATCCCCATTTTTTATCCTTCTTAATCGGTAAGAATAAACCATTGGGTTTAACGAGAGTTAGTGGATAATCATCTCGGTAATAACGAGAGCAATAGCGAGAACTCGGCAATAGCGAGAAAATGTGCCTGGGCCGTCCGCTCTCGCTATAACAGAGTTTCACTGTATACGATCTATAGCTCGGTTGTATTGGTACAGTAGCTCAGTGGTACTGGTACAGTATATATAATTATGTCCTTGCTAAACATTATGAGCTTCTTCCATCTGGTAGATGATTCCGCGTACCTAAATCACAGTTTTGCTCTGCAGTCAATAGCTTTTCTGAACAGATAAATCTGTTCAAATCTCAGAGCAGTGTGTGTGTGTGTGTGTGTGTGTGTGTGTGTGTGTGTGTGTGTGTGTGTGTGTGTAAATTACATAAATTAGTTTATGTAACTTTTTTATTTTCAATAACTGTTGAGTTTTAAAATATAACATATGTGTTTCTGGGAACTGTAATGTGGTTAATATTCAGCCACCTGTTGATTTCTCTGATGAGATAATAATCTTGAATCTTGAATATCCCATCTACATGTTGGTTTTTAGTAAACAGCAAAGGAAGTCAGTGGCCTTTGTTAGCTTTGATTAGTGTTCTGAAGCTGTCAGCTGAGTCAGTCCAGTGTAACTGGCTGTGAACCAGGGCATTGTAGAGGTGCATGCATCAGTTGTCTGGTGTGTATTAAATGTCCAGCTGATGGAAGTTAGATCTGACATGTATCAGTTGTCCGGTGTTTATCAGTTGTCCAGCTGATGCAAGTTAGATCCGGCATGTATCAGTTACACTGCATAATATATCAGTTGTCAGGGTGATACAAGTTAGATCCGGCATGTATCAGTTGTCTGGCTGATGCAAGTTAGATCCGACATGTGGCATGTATCAGTTGTCAGTCTGATGCAAGGTAGATCAACATGTATCAGTTGTTCAGCTGATGTTAGTTAGATCCAACATGTATCAGTTGTCCTGCATATATCAGTTATCCAGCTGATACTAGTTAGATCCGACATGTATCAGTTGTCCCCCTGATGCAAGTTAGATCCGACCTGTGTAAGTCATGCAGCTGATGTAAGTTAGATCCGGCATGTATCAGTTATACCACATTTATCAGTTGTGAAGAAGGTACAAGTTAGATCTGACATGTATTCTTGTCCAGCTGATGCAAGTTAGACCTGACATGTATCAGTTGTCTGGCTGATATTAGATCCGACTCATATCAGTTGTCCAGCATGTATCTGTTGTCAAGCTGATGCAAGTTAGATCCGGCATGGTTCAGTTGTCCAGCTGATGCACATTAGATCCAGCATGCGTCAGTTATAGAGCATGGACCAGTTTGTCAAACTGATACAACTTAGATCCGACATGTATCAGTTGTCCAGCTGATGCAAGTTAGATCCGACATGTACCAGTTGTCCAGCTGATGTTAGTTAGATCCGACATGTATAAGTTTTCCTGCTGATGTTAGTTAGATCCGACATGTATCAGTTGTCTGGCATGTATCAGTTGTACAATGTTTATCAGTTGTCCAGATGATGCACCTTAGATCCAACATGTATCAGTTGTCTGGCTGATATTAGTTAGATCCAACATGTATCAGCTGTCCAGCTGATGTTAGTTAGATCTGACATGTATCAGTTGTTCTGCTGATGTTAGTTAGATCTGACATGTATCAGTTGTCCTGCTGATGTTAGTTAGATCCAACATGTATCAGTTGTCTGGCATGTATGAGTTGTCTGATGTGTATGAGTTGTCCAGATGATGCAACTTAGATCCAACATGTATCAGTTGTCCGGCTGATATTAGTTAGATCCGACATGTATTAGCTGTCCAGATGATGTTAGTTAGATCTGACATGTATCTGTTGTCCAGCTGATGTTAGTTAGATCCGAAATGTACCAGTTATACAGCATGGATCAGTTGTCAAGCTGATACAAGTTAGATGCGACATGTATCTGTTGTCCAGTTGAAGCAATTTAGATCTGACATGTATCAGTTATCCAGCTGATATTAGTTAGATCCGACATGTATCAGTTGTCCAGCTGATATTAGTTAGATCCGACATGTATCAGTTGTCCGGCATGCATCAGTTGTCTTATGTGTATGAGTTGTCCAGATGATGCAACTTAAATCCAACATGTATTAGCTGTCCGGCTGATATTAGTTAAATCTGACATGTATCAGTTGTCCAGCTGATGTTAGTTAGATCCGACATGTATCAGTTGTCCAGCTGATGTTAGTTAGATCCGACATGTACCAGTTATACAGCATGGATCAGTTGTCAAGCTGATACAAGTTAGATCTGACATGTATCTGTTGTCCAGCTGACAACAGTCAACAACAGTTATACAGCATGGATCAGTTGTCAAGCTGATACAAGTTAGATGCAACATTTATCTGTTGTCCAGTTGATGCAATTTAGATCTGACATGTATCAGTTATGCAGCTGATATTAGTTAGATCCAACATGTATCAGTTGTCCAGCTGATATTAGTTAGATCCGACATGTATCAGTTGTCCAACTGATATTAATTAGATCCGACACATGTATCAGTTGTCCAGCTGATATTAGTTAGATCCGACATGTACCAGTTGTCCAGTGTGTATGAGTTGTCCAACGATGCAAGTTAGATCCGACATGTATCAGTTGTCCAGCTGATATAAGTTAGATCCGACATGTATCAGTTGTCCGGCATGTATGAGTTGTCTGATGTGTATGAGTTGTCCAGCTGATGCAACTTAAATCCAAAATGTATCAGTTGTCCAGCTGATATTAGTTAGATCCGACATGTATCAGTTGTCTGCCATGTATGAGTTGTCAGGCTGATGCAAGTTAGATCCAGATGCAAGTTAGATCTGACATGTAACAGTTGTCCAGCTGATATTAGAGCCAACATCTATCAGTTGTCCAGCATGTGTCCGTTGTGCAGCTGATGCCTTGGATCTGATATATATATGTATCAGTTGTCCAGCTGATACAAGTTAGATACGCCATGTTTCAGTTGTCTGGCTGATGCAAGTGAGATCCAGCATGGATCAGTCATAGGATTCATATCAGCTGTCAAGCTGATGCAAGTTAGATCTGACATGTATCAGTTGTCTAACTGATGTAACACAAGTTAGATCCAGACTGTTTAGCTGTTTGGCTTGTACAAGATATATATATCTGGTATGTATCAGCTGTTTGGCAGAACAAGTTAGCTCCAGTATATATCAGCTGTCTGACACTAGTGACAGAACAAGTTAGATCAGGTATGTATCAGCTGTCCAGAGTTGTAGAAGGGACAAAGGGCATCATATGCAATGCAGAATACTTCTGCATAGCTGCTGTTTCATATTAGACTTAACCCTTTAAAACTGGCCTGGGACCCTCTGAAAGGTGTAGCCAAGAGTCACAGGGACCTACTTAAAATACTTGCTAATGGGAGCCCTGCAAACGCACACACCACCACCACCACCACAAACACACTACAAACACTCACAAACTACATACTATATTAGTATTTCTACAAGTACAAAACCATCAGACCACAACTTTAACTTAAGTACAAGGCATCCATTAAACAAAAACAAAAACAAGCAGACATATTGCAGAGAAACACTGTTCTGGTGTTCCCATAAATACAATGTTTCTGTCTGAATTTTTTTCTCTTTTTCATACATTAGGTGAATTGTTCTGGTCAACCATTCCAATTATCCAAACAAGTTCACTAATCGTTTCACTTGTATTTTTTGTAAGTTCTAAATTCAGGATCTCTGGTTTAGAAATTGGAAGTACCAGCACCCACCGCTGGCTCCCTCTTGACCAGGGTCTGCTCCCTCCTAGATCTCTAACACGTATTAATGAAAAGTGGATCCCGATAAGTGAAGGCTGGAACTGTGCCAGTCAGGGTTCATCCCTGGGAACCACTGCAGTAGCCAGATTGGTCTGCCGGATACCCCAAAGTTGTTAATAGCATACATAATACACTGCACACTTTCCTCGCTGTCTACTTTCACATACCTCTTTACTGCAGACCCCCCCCCCCCCCTCCACACACACACACACAAAAAAGAGAGGAAAAAAGAAAGACAAAAAAGTGTGGCATGATCTAGAGCAGTTTTTGCTCAGTCAATGGAAGGTGGCTGCGAAATCCAAAGAAGATTGTGTATACGTGTGAGTGTGCGTGTGTGTGTGTGTGTGTGTGTGTGTGTGTGTGTGTGTGTGTGTATGTGTGTGTGTGTGTGTGTGTGTGTCACACTGTGTGTGTATCATGTGTGTGTGTGTGTTCGTCGACTTACTGCAGTCATACACGTTTTGGTCACTGGCTGACCCCCTAAAACTAAGTCAGCGACCTAAGTGCTGGAATAATCACCAACATGATTGTGGGCATCTAAGGAAAGAAGAAGCTGACGATGCTTCAGATCACCCAGTCAGTCATACCGGTTATAAAATTAACACCAGTGCGAAGTCTGCATTCCAGGGAAATGTTCCATTGCTATAGCGGTACCGCTATTGCTAAATGAGGATAAATATCACTCATTATGTATGACTCGGGTAATGTCCCTATCAGTGTCAGTTTGTAGACCGTACATCTACTGATCTAGGCATGACTAGACAGTAGACTACCGGTTCACGAGAAAACCTCGGTTCCTACATATGCTGATGGCAGTGATGCAACTTTGCGTGGAAGTAAACAAACTGCAATATCAACAAAAACAAGCGACATGCACAAAAATGGGACTTACCTGGTCATCTTGGTACAGAAAATTGGTTGGGATTTCTCCGCGAATGATCTTGCCAAAAATGGTGTCGCCACCCGGCTTAGCAGACTGGGCCTTCTCCACCTCAGAAGCCATGTTGGCAGATGACGCTTTATCTCTGCAAAGCTACCTGTTGTTAAGACATAAACATCTGCGTAAATTTTAATATGTCGTAGTCTTAACTGCTCAGCGTGAATTTTACACAAAATTACACAAATGAAAAAGGGGCAGCCTTTAGTATCATAATTTTTTTAAATAAAAATCGCAACCTTTTAAAGTTAGCTCTAGTTGCATGTCGAAGGGCACAGAACTCTCAATGGTCGATTGTTTGTAAACTCTCGATAGTACGATAAGTCAGCTTGTAAGCCTATCAGTTGATCGGAAATATTTGATAACACTTTTGTACTAGGTATTGATAACAGCCGAGCACGTGAACAAGAGAGCCAACCCTTGATTTCCGGATATGACGAGTTCGGAAGAGAATATGAAATCCATCGAAGCGAAGGTTGTGGTTTTGGGGTCCCAAGGTATGTTTAATGTTTTCTCCCGTCCTCTGCGTCTATTTTTATACTTCCCTGAACAGTGTAATGCTGTTGGTTGATGCCTGTCCGATTGCGTCAAACTGGCTGCCTCTCCTTGCGGCGCACGCCCTCGGTCAACAGAACAATTCTTTGTTTTTTGACAGTTTAAACTGTGGTTTGTGTTTGCAACGGCCAACGTCTTCGTTTCTAATATGGTGGGGTTGTACTAACTTGTAGTATTGCACGTTGCGCTTGTGTGCTCTGTTGGTGATGTGGGGGGTAATGTCCTCAGATGTCGTGTGCTTTGTCTTTCTTTTTAGGAGTATGTGTTGAGATTGTATACTCGGTGAGCAACATCTAAAGTATTTACTGACTTAAACACAATCGTTCATTAACTGAAGTGGATAAGGTGATACATTTCTAAAGTTTGCCAAGCAGGGTTTTACTTTTAGGATATTTATTTACTCAAGGGACCTCTATATAGTATTACTATTAGTGGATTAATAATAACACTGTGGACTAGTTCAAATTAAACGGTGAAAAATGAAACATAGATGATGTTTGTGTTTGGTAATTAATAGTAATAATACTCATGACCTTACTTCCAGAGTACTTTTGATGTACAGACAAGCAAAATAACTTCAGTAGGTGTCACTGTCAGTGACAGCCTGACTTTTAAAAGGGTTTGCTAATATTAAAATGATTTTAACTAAGATTTAAAACTCTAATTTCTAAAGGCAGGTGATGCATAGTGTGTGCAACCAATCCTTGTCACTTGTGTGTGCTGTTATAGTGTTAACTATAAATAGAGTAACTGGATTTTATAGCACCTTGCCACAGCAGTACTAGTTTGTACTTGTATTGTTGTAAACTTGTACAACATGAATGAATGGCATTGACCACTGGACTAAATTTATACTAAAATATAATAATGAAAATTTATACAAAAAAAGTAAAATAATAATAATAATAATGGAAATTTGTAAGTAAGTAAGTTGGTGTTTTACGCCCAGTCAGTCAGTGTGGTTATATTAGGGTGCTGGAAATTTGTAAGTAAGTAAGTTGGTGTTTTACGCCCAGTCAATCAATGTGGTTACATTAGGGTGATGGAAATTTGTAAGCGCCCTGTCTGTCAAAAATATTTTAACAGTCCAAGGTGCGTACACAAGCAAGAATAGTGGCAAATGCTGCAACATGTATAAAATTAAGTGTAAAAAGCTATGCATCCACTCATTTCCAAGCACGTGCATATGCGCGTGCACACACGCACACACACACACACACACATGCGCGCGCGCGCACGCGCACACACACACACACACATGATCACATGCACACGCAGTGCCAATAAAGAGCCCATGCATGCTTGCCTGCTCACATACACAGACATACACAGTAACACACACGGCTGAGAAGAACATTGGGGGAGGGGGGTAAGTAAGTAAGTAACTTGGTGTTTATGCCTAGTCAACCAGTGTGGGGGGAGGGAGGTGGTGTCTTATGCCCAGTCAGCCAGTATGGGGGAGGGGGGTTAAAGACTAGTTGAAGGCAAGGGCTAGAACTAGAAGAGCTGTGATAAATAGAGAGAGAGAGAGATTTGTGCAGCAGAAAAACCATTACAGGTCAAAATGTTGTTTGAAGAGGTAAGTTTTAAGGCTAGTTTTGAAGGCAGGGAGGGAAGGGCTGTGATGGAGAGTGAAAGGAAGAGAATTTCAGATTTGGACAGCAGAGAAGCAAAAGGCACGACCACCATGCCATTTTCTTTTGAAGAAAGGGATGTGAAAGGTTCTATCATCTGAAGAAGCATCCATAGAATAATACTGATAGATAGAGGCAACCAAAAAGACGGTGAGGGGTGGGAGGGGGCTATCATTGGCAGTGGAAGCAAAACCAAAAAATAGCTGAATTTGTTTTTTGTTGTAAATATAATAGATCTAGGGAAATATACTGACTTATACCACCAAACACAATATGTAGATTTAAAAGAGGTCATCAGAATGTTGTCATCAAAATGATGATACTGATAGATCATGCTCCTAATTCTTGTCATTTTGATGATGTCCTAAGTATAAATCTACATATAATTATCATATTATACACTTTAAAAAAAATAATTGTATTTCAACTCCTTGTCTATCTTCCTGTTTGCTTCCTTCTTTTATTATTATTATCTGTCTGTCATCTTACTTCTGATGAAGACTTTCCGTCGAAAGTGCTTGTGGTTAATTGTTCCTTGTGTTTCGCGGTATAGGTCAGAACATTTCCCAAGATCTGTTGCATTTTGTCAGCCGCACCAGCAGTTGTTCACTTATTCCTGTGGTTTTGTGTGCCTGGCCCAGTAACTGACATGTGGGATGTTCACAACCACCGTCGCAGTGAGCAAACAAGCAGGTCTGACTCAGAGCTTTTCTTGCTCCGGTTGTTGTGTTGGCACGCGGTGATGATGGTGTAAGACACAGTAAGTTACTGGTACTGCTGTAGCGTTAGCTATCTAAAGCCAACACAACTGATGTCACGCAGGTGAGTGATGTGGAACTTTACTCACTGACTTGTTTGCTACTAATGCTAGGTATGGCATTTTGTCGCTGCCCAGGTGGTGTTGATGTGTTGTTAAGATAGTTGGCTCTTAGAGTCTTACTGTGTTAGTGTTACTACTTTCTTTCTCAGCAAGTGCTGTAACTGTGATAATAATAATGGAAATTTGTAAAATGCCTACCCTGTGGCTCAAAGCGCTGAACAAGCATACACACATAATGTACATCAAGATGGAAAATGTTATCAAAAAAATAAATATTGACAAGGTTTCATGCATAACTACACAAAATATGCACACACACACACACACACACACACACACACACACACACACACACACACACACACACACACACACACACACATACTGTACAGACTGATAGGAGTGAAGGACAATGTGGCTTAAATGAAATATTCTGGGAAGAGAAATGTCTTCAGGGTTATAAGTATTTATCTGACCTTCACTGTAGGCTTGTGCATTAAAAGTGTACAGGTAGAACCTGTGTGCAGCTGCAAGACAATGAATTTTGACTGAAAAGAAAAAAGAAGTTTGGTGAAAACGTTACTGTGCACAGCAAGGCAAATTTCCATGTTATTCATAATCATAGACAATAATTGAATAAAGATTCTGTATTCTGTACCTGCTGAAGGTCAGACTTAAGAAGCAGGAGACCAAGTTGTGAGAGTAGGTAGTGTAGCGTTAGTCGAGTGCATTCACTCTCCAAAGCCAAGGTAAGCATGATGACTGAGCATGGTCAACACGTGGAATCGATAGGTGACCATTACATGCTGTTGCTAGGCTAGTACGTCAAGATTTCTGTGGAGTCAGATTCTGTGTGGGCTGTACAAAAGTCCTTCAGAGCAGACTGTAAACCAAGGTCCCCTGTGTGACATACACATGCCCAAGCGAACAAGATTACAATTTTGGTTGCTAAACTAAAGGTCCTGTAGTCCATATATCAGACTCAGAGTTTGGTGGATTATGGAAACAACAAATAACCTAGCATATATATATATGAAAACTAGTAAAAGTGCCAAATCTTCAAAATGCTCAAGTTGGACATTAATACACTTATACTAATTATAGTTACACAGGAAAATGAAATGATATTTTATATAAATTAGCACTAGAAAAATACAAAGCTGTTATTTAGTATCAAAGTATTTCTTTTGAATATATATATACATAATTTATAATACACCACCACCTGTTTGTAACTAGGGGAAGTGGAATGCACATTGTAACATAAGTTCTACTACTGCTGCTAAAGTTTTGCTTTAATGCACATGCTGTTTCTTAATGAAATTCATGGTGAACAGCCCATTATATCAGTGAACAGAAACAAGGAATTGTTATAGTTCATACATTGATAAAAGCAACAGACCAACACACACACACACACACACACACACACACACACACACACACACACACACACACACACACACACACACACACACATGTTACACAGCTTATAATAATTAATACACATGTTATATAACTATTATTGTAAATTACTACACATTTTATGGTATACGCTTATCACATACACATGTATGCATGTGCACACACACACACACACACACACACACACACACACACACACACACACACACACACACACACACATTATCATCATATCACTTATCAGTATACAATAGTCAGTAGGATAGTAAGTGCTCTACTTCTAGACAGACAGTGCAGCACAGAAAAGACCTCTGTCCAGGTGACAAGATGTGCTTAGAAGTAACTAGAGATAAAATCAAAAAGACAGTGAATGAAAATATTTAAAGAACTGGAGATTAAATCCAATAGATCTACTAGTACTACTGTACTAGTACAGTACTATAATAGTACTAGTTATCTAGTTGTGGTACTATACTACTACATGTATACTATTAGTAGTAGGGGTACTATTGCTGTTACTATTCTGTTATTGCTCAGACTGTCGTAACTACACATAGTATAACTATAAGTAACAGGCTTATAGCTATACTGGTTACTAAATTGCAGTATTAGTAATAGTATTTATTACTGAGCGCTCACCACTCTAGTAATTACCTAATACCTATACTTGATTTCTGCTGCTGCTAATACTACTGATATCTAGTGCTGCATCATTTAATAAGTATTATTTATTAGCAAAGTTGAACTAATGCTGGGCCCGAAACAGTTAATCAAAGTTTAATTAACACAAGATTCTGACTCGGAGTTGAACACTAGTAACAGTCTCTACAGCCTTTGAATGTGATTGGAACGGAAAGTTGGGGGACATTATCTTAGTTTATTTGCCATTTCATTTTCAAAGTCTTATTTAGTTGAAAGTCTTTGGAAAATGAACAGTTCAGCTGATGGAGTGGGGTGGGGGTGGGGGGACAAGTTGAAGTATAATGATTGTGATTCATTAATCAGTAACGTGTGGGTGGAATTGGCTGCAGCTTTTGTTGCTGGGTGTTTGGAGATTAACTCTGTGATTGTTTGTGTGGGTGTGGTTTCATGTGCCTGTGTTCTTGCTAGGTGTTGGGGGAAACAACTCCGGTGATTTGCTTTGTGGGTGGGTTGCTATTATTGTTGGGTGCCTGTTCTGCTGTTGGGTGTTGGGGCGGAAAATGCACATGGCAATTCACTGGAATGGTTCGTGGCTTGTTCTGGACAAAGGTAGGCCAGATCACGTAATACCCCTGTTAAACAAACTGCACTGGCTGCCTGTAAAATTCCACTGTGGCAGTGTGAGTATGACATGGCAACCTTTCTGTGCCATTGCTTTGACAG
This sequence comes from Alviniconcha strummeri, assembly GCA_963584105.1. Classification (NCBI taxonomy): domain Eukaryota; kingdom Metazoa; phylum Mollusca; class Gastropoda; family Provannidae; genus Alviniconcha; species Alviniconcha strummeri. The sequence goes on from OY757558.1 coordinate 12,210,558, forward strand.
TTCGCTCCCCTCTTAGTCTGACCATTCAGCTTCGCTCTGCGTATTTTATGTATTAAAGGTCCACACCCTCAGATCCTCAAGCAAGAAGCTTTTGACAGTTCAGAAATATGTAAGTTAAAATCATCTGGTGAGCACTCACCTGGATGATGAAAAACAAACTGAAACTCAATGAGCAAAAAACTGAAGTACTCCTCTTTGGACCATCATCTAGAAGAGGAACTGTCCCTGTTGACTGCCTTTCCGTTGGCAAAGCGTCCATTCCGTTCTCCAACGTGGTGAAAACACTTGCAGTAACTTTGGACGCGGAGCTTTCCATGGAACAACATGTCTCAGCCGTTGTCAGATCTAGTTTTTTCCACATCAGATCTCAGAGTAAAGTCCGTCCATACATCACCTACAAAGCTGCAAGCAGCATTGCTGTCTGTCTGATTTTGTCAAAGCTTGACTACTGCAATAGCCTTCTGTCGGCACTGCCCCAAAAACAGATTAAACGTCTACAGGCAGTGCAAAATGCTGCTGCAAGAACTGTCATGAAATGCAAAAAAACAGCTTCATTGGCTTCCTATCCAGAAACGGATCTGCCACAAAATTCTCTCTGCCACTTAGTGACTTACCGGTCAGTTCATGATAACACCCCCCTCTACCTCTCTGATCTTCTCCAAAAACACAACCCTTCTCACCTTCTCAGATCAGTATCTAGATCTCTCCTTGATGTTCCTGGGCCCAGGGATTCCAAGACAAAGCGGTACGGCCAGCGAGCCTTCAGATATGTCGCTCCCTCCCTCTGGACTGTCCTCCCCGAGAGCATCAAGGAGAAGGACTCCATTCAGTCTTTCAGACCTTCGCTGAAAACCCATTTCTTTACCTAGGGATGATAGTCGATCCGATTGTGTATGTGTGCCTGCAATGGTGTGTGTGTTAAGTGAAGCTGATGTTGCCATAATTACTGTGTGTGTGTGTGTGTGTGTGTGTGTGTGTGTGTGTGTGTGTGTGTGTGTGTGTGTGATTCTTTTTTTTCTGTTATCATTATTTGTAACTCTGTATATATTTTTACATTTAACTGCTACATATAGTTCCACTTTTGGAAAGGGGTGGGTGGGTATGAGTGCATGTCCTTCGGTAGTTTTAGCTTGCAAGAGCTTACATGTATGCACTGTGTGTATCTGGTGCTGTGAACATGCAAGGTTTTGTGTGGAAGTTTTTTATGCGCTATATATATAAATTTTCATTCATTCATTCACTCATTCAGTTTCATTGCTCTTTGACATCTGTCAGGAATTTGCTGCCGGCCATTGTGCGAAATCTCCCGGATCCCCACTCTGTATTCAGATCCCAGCTCACGGCTTTCCTCTTTATACAGGCTTGTTTGCAAACCTAGGTAGACTGTTCATGTGACCATAGATTATGTGTATAGTACACACACACACACACACACACACACACACACACACACACACACACACACACACACACACCGATACACACACACACACACACACAACGTCACACACACACACACACACACACACAACGTCACACACACACACCGATACACACATACACACACACACACTACTAGTAGTAGTGTACACACACACACACACATATATATATATGCTGCATGAATGGTGTGTACAACTACTAGTAGTACTAACGCATTGATTTTTTGTTTTGCCAAAAACAATGTGTGCTGTATAAGAGCTATCCATTAAAGTTATCTTGCTGCATAATTACCACCCTGATATAACCGTAATGGTTAACTGGACGTAAAGCACCAGGTTATTTACTTACTTACTGCATCATGACATTAATGTTAGAATTGCGTGTGCCTATGTTGTTGGGTGTTAGAAGATGGCACGATGACTCACTTTAGGGATTGGAATTTATAATAAAGTCATCACGTGCCTGTGATGTAGGTTGCTGGGTGTTAGGGAAGGTGAGCAGCTGATCGTGGTGAGTCACTGTGTGGGATGGGATATTAACTGTTAAAGTCATCATGTGCCTGTGTCATTGCTGTGTATTTGGAAAACAAGCATGGTGATTTTCTATACATGGTGTTTTTAATGTTAAGCGCCTGTGTGATTGCTGTGTATTTGGAAAACAAGCATGGTGATTTTCTATACATGGTGTTTTTAATGTTAAGCGCCTGTGTGATTGCTGTGTATTTGGAAAACAAGCATGGTGATTTTCTATATATGGTGTTTTTAATGTTAAGCGCCTGTGTGATTGCTGTGTATTTGGAAAACAAGCATGGTGATTTTCTATACATGGTGTTTTTAATGTTAAGCGCCTGTGTGATTGCTGTGTATTTGGAAAACAAGCATGGTGATTTTCTATACATGGTGTTTTTAATGTTAAGCGCCTGTGTGATTGCTGTGTATTTGGAAAACAAGCATGGTGATTTTCTATACATGGTGTTTTTAATGTTAAGCGCCTGTGTCATCCTAGGTGGTTGGAAGACAGGCATTGAAACAAGGTGATTTTCTGCATATGGAATGTTAATGTTTGCATTGTCATGTGCCTGTTGTTGGGGTTGAGACAGGTGTGGTGATCCACTATGTCAGTGGGCTGTTAATATTTTCAGTGTCATGTGCCTCTGTTGTTTCTAGGTGTTGGGAAGACAAACGAGGCGATTCACTATGTCAGTGGCATGTTAAGTTTTAATCATCATGTGCCTGTGTTGTTGCTAGGTGTTGAAAAGATGAGTGTGCATGGTGATTTGTTTTGTTGGTGGGATGTTAAGTTTTAATCATCATGTGCCTGTGCTGTTGCTAGATGTTAGGAAGACGAGTGTGGTGATTCACTATGTCAGTGGCATGTTAAGTTTTTAATGTCATGTGCCTGTATTGTTCCTAGGTGTTGGGAAGACAAGCATTGTCATTCACTATGTCAGTGAAGTTTTAATCATCGTGTGCCTATGTTGTTGCTAGGTGTTGGAAAAACAAACATGGTGCTTCACTATGTTGGTTGGATGTTAAGTTTTTAATGTCATGTGCCTGTGTTGTTTGCTAGGTGTCGGGAAGACGAGTGTGGTGATGTGTTATGTGAGTAGGATGTTAAGTTTTTAATGTCATGTGCCTGTGTTGTTGCTAGATGTTGGGAAGATGAGCGTGGTGATGTGTTATGTCGGTGGCATGTTAAGTTTTGAATGTCATGTGCCTGTGTTGTTGCTAGGTGTTGGGAAGACAAGCGTAGTGATTCGCTATGTCGGTGGCATGTTAAGTTTTGAAAGTCATGTGCCTGTGTTGTTGCTAGGTGTTGGGAAGACGAGCGTAGTGATTCGCTATGTCGGTGGCATGTTAAGTTTTGAATGTCATGTGCCTGTGTTGTTGCCAGGTGTTGGGAAGACGAGCGTAGTGATTCGCTATGTCGGTGGCATGTTCAGCAAAGCTGTCAGCCCAACCATCGGGGCTTCTTTCTTCACATACAAGATGTGAGTACCATAGTATATGTGTGTGTGTGTGTGTGTGTGTGTGTGTGTGTGTGTGTGTGTATGTGTGTGTGTGTGTGTGTGTGTGTGTGTGTGTTTGCTAAATTTGTATCAAAGTTAAAGCAGACTGTCTTAGTGTCTAATATTGTAATAAGTAATCTGATAGGAGTAATAGTTAGCACTTATAAAATGCCCATTCTCCGATAGCTGATAGCTCATAACATTTGCAACTAATACTGTAGTGCATTGAGTACAGTATAACATTTGATATGCTCACACACACACACACACACACACACACACACACACACACACACACACACACATATATATGTGCATGCATGCACACAGACATGCATGCGCACACACACACACACACACACACACACACATGTATGCTCTCTCTCTCTCTTTGTCTGTCTCTTGTCTCTCTGTCTCCCCCCCCCCCCCCCCCCCCCCATTATTACCATCATCATCATTTAATTATCATCATTATTGTCACACATGCTGTATGTGGGGCAGGACACTGGATGGCTACAGAGTCATCATCATTATCATCATCATCATCATCGTTTCATTTTCATCATCATTATTGTCACACATGCTGTATGTGGGACAGGACACTGGATGGCTACAGAGTCAAGCTGCAAGTGTGGGACACAGCGGGACAGGAAAGGTTCCGATCTATGGTGAGCTTGCTGTGTCATTATCAGTGTTGTGTGATTATTGGATCCCCATTAGTGTTGTGTGATTGTTGAATCACTCTTAGTGTGGTCTAACTGTTGAATCATTATTGGTGTTGTGTGATTGCTGAATCATTGTTAGTGTTATGTGACCACTGAGCCATTATCAGTGTTATGTGATTGTTGAATCACTATTAATGTTATGTGACCCATTGAGTCATTATCAGTCTTATGTGAATGTTGAATCACTATTAAGGTTATGTGACCATAGATTAATTATCAGTATTATGTGATTGTTGAATCATTGTTAGTGTTATGTGATTGTTGAATCACTATCAGTGTTGTGTGATTGTTGAATCACTATCAGTGTTATGTGATTGTTGAATCACTCTTAGTGTTGTGAATCACTATCTGTGTTATGTGAGTGAATCATGACCAGTGTTATGCTATTGTTGAATCACTATCTCTGTTATGTGATTGCTGAATCATTATCAGTGTTATGTGACCGTTGAATCACCCTGCGTGTATGTGACCATTGAATCACTATCAGAGTTATGTGATTGTTGAATCACTATCAGTGTTATGTGATTGTTGAGTCACTGTTAGTGTTATGTGATTGTTGAATCACTATCAGTGTTATGTGATTGCTGAATCACTATCAGTGTTGTGCCATTGTTGAATCACTATTAGTGTTATGTGATTGTTGAATCACTTAATGTTATGTGATTGTTGAATCACTATCAGTGTTGTGTGATTGTTGAATATTATTAGTGTTATGTCATTGTTGAATCACTATCAGTGTTGTGTCGTTGTTGAATCACTATCAGTGTTGTGTGATTGTTTGTAGGCCCCCATGTACTACCGCAAGGCAAATGCGGCCATGTTGGTGTATGACATCACCTCTTTGGAGAGCTTCTATGACATCAAAGACTGGGTCAAAGGTGAGAGCAAATGAGAAAAACAAAATTACCTTTTTGGACTTGTGGGTTATAAGTCTGCAATGTTTGGTAACAACAGTAAAGATTTCTGTATCAGTCATATTACAGTTTTTGACAAAAATGACAAAGTTTGGGGAAACTGAGTTACCTTGAAGGCCTAACAGCTGATGATGTAGCAATAAGTTGATTGCAGTATGTGGGATTGGTTGACTTGTTGTCTTTACAGAATTACCTCAAAACTGCAGGAACACTGCAAGAGTTTCCCTGCATGGCAATTAGCAGATGAAGTGTTATCTGATGGTATGAAAGTGTCCAAACTGTGTGTGTAGAATTTTAGCAGATAATGTGTTAGGTGATGGTGGTAAAGTGTCCAAACTGTGTGTGTAACTGAGCAGTGACGTGGTCTGGGAAAATGATCCTTGGGAAATGTTTGGGAATTTTGCGGCAAAAATCCTGTTTCTTTGGCACATGGTCTCCTATCACAGGTGGGACAGCCAGGACATGCTCAGATGGTTTTGAGAAAATTGCAGTAGTATGCGACAATGTATAAAATGTGACCACGCTTGGGCTGAGCACATATGTGCTTTCCCAAGCCTGTAGGTATACTGTCTTGAACTGAACTGATGTGTATTAATAATAATAATAACTCTTATATATAGCACTATACCCCGTAAAAAATTATGCGCTCACGGCACGGTACATTATCAACATCAAAATCCACTTGTCAATCAAAAAAGCACAAGTACTATAAATGCATACGTCAATGTCAACATGTCAAAAAGCCAGGATGAAACAAACAAAAACAAAAAAAAGAAGAAGAAGCACAAGTACTTGAGGTACATCAACATTAAAGCATTTCACGCACTCAGATAAGCACAAGTACTATAAATGCATACATCAATATGAACATGACAAAAAGCCAGGATGAAGCAAACAAGACTAAAAAGAAGACGAAGAAGCGCAAGTACTGTAAATGCGTACATCGATATTAAAGCATTTCACACACTCAGATCTTAGGCTGAGCGGCTTGACTGTTGTAGCTGGCTTGTCCCAGGGGAGGCCACCCTAATTTCCTGTGCACATCGGAAACATTCAGAGTCAGAAAAGTGTAATAACAACAACAGCGATTTTTCTCCCAGTGTCGGCTTTCTGTGCCGACTCTTATGGTGTTTGCACATGACGCATGTGCAGTCACAGGCATCAAAATCTGCTGCGTGTGTAAAAAACAAAGTACATTTATCACGTGCTCATCAACACCCTCAGTGCTCACATCATGCATATTAACCTAAATACGATATTCTATAGGTACGTAGAGGGCCAACCTACCAATTTTTTATTTTTACATAAGGCATTATAAACACACACACACACACACACACACACACACACACACACACACACACACACACACACACTCACACACTGTAGCAGAAACTGGGTACTGATATTAGTTGGGGCACAAATACTGTGAGAAGAGGAAGGTTTCCAGTTTGGCTTTAAAAGATGACGGGGTTGAGCAGTGTCTAAGGTCTTGTGGGAGCGAATTCCAAATGTGGGGTCCAAACTACCAAAGCACAAAAAAGTGTGAATTCCCGAGGGTTCTCAGCCATACCATTACCGTCATCTGGATGTGAAAATACTGCACACACTGATAGGAATGGGTAGTGCTGCTCTTGCGTCTGCTGTACCTTATCCAAGTAAGGTGGCTTGAATTTCCCGCAAGGGATTGATGAAATATTGACAAAAGAAACAGAAGCTACCTCTGTTCTACCATTCTAACTCTGTCAGCTCTTTTAAATCTTCCTTGAAAACCTTTCTCATTTTAAAGACCTTTTCTTCAGTCTCATTACCCTGATGCGACTGGTTGTGTGTGCGAGTGTATGTGCGTGCGCGCTTGCGTGCATGTGCAAGTCTCTGTGTGCGTGCGTTCATGTTGTACGCGTTCAATTTTGACAGCATGTATTTGTAAAGAACGTGTAAACGTTGAGGGCCTGTGCGGGTTAGGCGCTGTAAGTATTAATTGTTGTTATTATAAGCTGAGTATGTTTGTTGCAGAGCTGAAGAGGAACGTGGACACGCCCATCGCCATGTGCTTGCTTGGCAACAAGTCTGACCTTGACAGTGGCCGCAAGGTGTCGACAGAAGAAGCTGCCGAGTACGCAGCCTCCATCGAAGCTCTGTTCTTCGAGACATCAGCGCTGAAAAACACAGGTGACCCACTTTTGAAGCTTAAAAAGGGATAGCGGTGCTTAAGAATAAGATCAGTGGCAACTTAAACTGCCCATTAGCCTGGTAAAGAAAGAAGAGAAAAGTCCAGTGCAGAATCTGTAAGGGCAGATTCTCCGCTGCCAGTGATGCTGGTAAAAAATGAAACAAGAGAAAAATGCAATACTGAACCAGTAATACAGAAGCTGTTTTGCCAGTGATAGGAAAAGAGAAGAGAAAAGCCCAATACAGAATCTGTAAGTGCAGAAGCTGTTTTGCCCATGACAGAAACGAGAAAAGCACAACACTGAACCAGTAATGCAGAAGTCCTGTTGCCAGTGATTTTGACATAAAAACAAGAGAAAAACACTACACAGAATCTGTTAGTGTAGAAGCTGTGTTGCCAGTGATGCTGATAGAAAGACAGAAGAAAGAAGTGCAATACTGAATCAGTAAGCAGGAGCTGTTTTGCATCAGATAGAAAGACAGAAAAAAGAAGTGCAATACTGATCAGTAAACAGAAACTGTTTTGCAGCCGACAGAAAGAAAGAAGAAAGAAGCACAATACTGAACCAGTAATGCAGAAGCTGTTTTGCGTCAGATAGAACGAAGGAAGAGAGAAGGCCAGCACAGAATCTGTTAGTGTAAAAGCTGTGTTGCCAGTGATTCTGATAGATAGAAAGAAGTGCAATGCTGAAGCAGTAATGCAGAAAGTGTGTTGCCAGTGATAGAAGAGAGAAGCACAATACTGAAGCAGTAATGCAGAAACTTGTTGCCAGTGATAGAAGTTAGTTGATGCTTTGAGCCCCGTCAATGGTAAAGGGTTATATCAGGACTAAACCAGTGATAGAGTAGAGAAGCACAATACTGAAGCAGTAATGCAGAAGGTGTGTTGCCAGTGATAGAATAAAGCACAATACTGAAGCAGTAATGCAGAAGGTGTGTTGCCAGTGATAGAGTAGAGAAGCACAATACTGAAGCAGTAATGCAGAAGGTGTGTTGCCAGTGATAGAATAAAGCACAATACTGAAGCAGTAACGCAGAAGGTGTGTTGCCAGTGATAGAGTAGAGAAGCACAATACTGAAGCAGTAATGCAGAAGGTGTGTTGCCAGTGATAGAATAAAGCACAATACTGAAGCAGTAACGCAGAAGGTGTGTTGCCAGTGATAGAGTAGAGAAGCACAATACTGAAGCAGTAACGCAGAAGGTGTGTTGCCAGTGATAGAATAAAGCACAATACTGAAGCAGTAATGCAGAAGGTGTGTTGCCAGTGATAGAATAAAGCACAATACTGAAGCAGTAACGCAGAAGGTGTGTTGCCAGTGATAGAATAAAGCACAATACTGAAGCAGTAACGCAGAAGGTGTGTTGCCAGTGATAGAGTAGAGAAGCACAATACTGAAGCAGTAATGCAGAAGGTGTGTTGCCAGGTATCGAGGATGCCTTCCTCCAGGTATCCAAGCAGCTCCTGAAGTTGTACGAGACCTACCCCAACTCCGGCCTCGGCATGCTCAGCCCCCAGCAAGAATCCACAGACATCTTTTCCCCGCAGACTCAGAACCTGAAACTGCCATCCAGAACAGATGACGACAAATCGACGTCGCAGTCATCCGCCTGCAGTTGTTGACCTTCAGTCTGACCTTCGTTTGTTTTTGAGATTGTTTGTCACTTGCTTTGCCATTTTCTGCCACGAAGATTTCTGTATCAAGCACTACACTACTGTTGCGGGGTTCTCTGTACATATTCTACATGTACGAGCGATATTATCGTACTTTTTGTAAATGATGTCTTATGACGCAGAAGGATTTTCTTTTTATGCTAATGGTGTATCATACCCAGGAGAGAGATGAGGGCATTATTCAAGTGCACTTGTTTCACAATTATTTGCTGTATAATGTCGAGGGGGCAGGGGGTGGTGGACTTGCATATCTGACGTACTATTACTGTAACATGGAAAATTGTGCCTCCTGCCATACAGAGGCGGTTGGTTTGGTGCTGCGTGTGTCGCGCACAAACTCTGGTGTTTCCCTGACATGCTGTGCTGACAGCTGTGTTGTCTGTCTTCTCTAGTTGAGGAAACGTGTTGTTTTTGCTGTCACCCCCCCCCCCCCCCCAACACCGCCACCATCAAGATGACGTGTTCCATGTGTCTCACTGAACCTTATGGTTATTGTTCACAACGATGGCATACATATTAAGCCGCGTGTTGGAATCACCAGGCCGTTAAGTTTCATGCTTGGTCTCTTTCTTTTGTCCCCCCCCCCCCTCTGCTCCCCCCCCCCCCCACCCCCCACACAAACACACAACTTTCTCTCTTGTTCCTGAGTTGTGAAGGCTTTCGTAATTCTTGCCTGTAATCTCTTTCCTGTAAAGCACGACAAACGGAAAGACATCATCACCATTATCATCAGCACTACCATCACCCCCATTGTCATCACCACGGTCGTCATTAGCACCACCACTAACATCACCGTCACCATCATCATCGCCATCATGACGATCATCAGCTGTAGTGACACAGAGGCAGAAATGCTCAAGGGAGTGGATTTCCAGTGAGTGCATGAGCGTAATGGTGCTTTATTTTGCTTGCGTGAACTTTTTGACATCAACACCTCAAGAAAGAAAACGAAAGAGAGAGAGGGGGAAATGCTGTCTTACACTGAACTTATTTATCATCTGGAAGCGTCCGTTGAGAGACAACAGCGGGTATCTAGTGTTGAAGGTGGTGGAGGCGTAGACACTGCACTGGAGTTGCCAACAGAATGATTGACACCTGGGGCCCAGTAGTAGTGGAGTGCAGCCGTTGGGTCAAGGGTGCACTGCATGTTTAACTGTAGCAGAGCCCAGTAATACTGGAGTGCAGCCGTCGGGTCAAGGGTGCACTGCATGTTTAACTGTAGCAGAGCCCAGTAGTATTGGAGTGCAGCCGTTGGGTCAAGGGTGCACTGCATGTTTAACTGTAGCAGAGCCCAGTAATAGTGGAATGTTGCTATTGGGTCAAGGGTGCACTGCATGTTTAACTGTAATAGAGCCCAGTAATGCTGGAGTGTTGCCGTTGGGTCAAGGATGCACTGCATGTTTAACTGTAACAGAGCCCAGCAATAGTGGAGTGTTGCCGTTGGGTCAAGGATGCACTGCATGTTTAACTGTAATAGAGCCCAGTAATGCTGGAGTGTTGCCATTGGGTCAATGGTGCACTGGAGTGTTGCCGTTGGGTCAAAGGTGCACAGGAGTGTCATCGCTTGGTCATGGGTGCACTGGAGTGTTGCCGTTGTGTCAAGGATGCACTGCATGTTTAACTATAATAGTGCCCATCAATGCTGGAGTGTTGTTGTTGGGTCACTGGTACACTGGAGTGTTGCCGTTGGGTCACAGGTGCACTGGAGTGTGGCCGTTGGGTCACGGGTGCACTAGTGTTGCTGTTGGGTCAAGGGCGCACTGCGTGTTTAACTGTAACAGCCCAGTGGTGCTGGAGTGTTGCTGATGGGGCACAGGTGCACTGCATGTTTAGCTGTAACAGAGCCCAGTAATGGCAGAGTGTTGCGGTTGGGTCAAGGGTGCACTGCATGTTTAACTGTAACAGAGCCCAGTAATAGCGGAGTGTTGCAGCTGGGTCAAGGGTGCACTGCATGTTTAACTGTAACCTGACACCTGCACGTTTGGCAAACTGGCCCACAGATCTCTTGCATGCTACTGCAGTGACACAGGGGTAGCATGGATACCCAGGTCAGCGTCACCACGGACATGAACTATTTCAGGGTCGGGGTATGGCTCAGTGGGAGAGCACTGGAGTCCTGATCGGATGATTCTGGGTTCAACATCTCTGCGGGAGGCACCTCTTCATCGCTCGTCATTGTAGCGGCAGCCCTCTTGGGTCAGAGAGGGAGACGGAATGTTTCTGAGTTTACTGTAGTCACTGTGTGCACTGTTGAATACCTGTGTAACAGTTAAGTGCTTATACCTCAAACACCTGTACCACACACACATAACACAGTCAACCACCCATATCATAGTCACATACACGTATCAGTCACACATTTATCGCAATCACACACACATATCACAGTCACACACACACACACACACACACACACACACACACACACACACACACACACACACACACGCATATCGCAATCACACACACATATCACAGTCACACACATATCACAATCGCACACACATATCACAGTCACACACACACATAACAGTCACACACACACATCACAGTCAACCACCCATATCACAGTCACACACACATCACAGTCAACCACCCATATCACAGTCACACACATCACAGTCAACCACCTGTATCACAGTCACACACACATCACAGTCAACCACCCGTATCACAGTCACACACACATATCAGTCAGCCACCCGTATCACAGTCACACACACACACACACACACACACACACACACACACACACACACACACACACACACACACACATCACAATCACACACACATTTCAGTCAACCACCCATATCACAGTCAGGGAGGAGTCGAGCACCGGTATATCGGTCAACCACCCATATTTCACAGTCGGACACCCATATCACAGTCAGGGAGGAGTGGGTGGTTGGAAAGCATGAGGTGTGTGTGTGTGTGGGGGGGGGTGTCACATATGGTCTGCTGTTGCTAGGCGAGTGGCTTGGTGTTCATTGCTACCATTTGGATTTCATGATACAATGGGGGAAAATGTGAAATGAGAGTGACTGCTAGCATTCTACAACAAGACCCAAACATGTAAAAGGTTCAAACGAAGGCTGTTTATTAGGACAAAACTCAGCATGCACATTTTCAGCCTAATCTGTTTATCAAGCTACAGAACAGCACTTGGGCAGTGGTTAAACAGTGAACAACAAGGAAAAAGGAGATGCAGAGCTACAGTTAAATGGTGAAAAAATGTAGCTGTTAATTATTATTTTTTTTACTGTTTAAC
>OY757558.1:12225263-12249763 GCA_963584105.1 Alviniconcha strummeri
GCTGCATGAAACATGATGATGAGTGATGATCGCTTTCATATACTGCTATCTCTCCACTCTGCTGCATGAAATATGAGTGATGATCGCTTTCATATACTGCTATCTCTCCACTCTGCTGCATGAAACATGATGATGAGTGATGATCGCTTTCATATACTGCTATCTCTCCACTCTGCTGCATGAAACATGATGATGAGTGATGATCGCTTTCATATACCGCTATCTCTCCACTCTGCTGCATGAAACATGATGATGAGTGATGATCGCTTTCATATACCGCTATCTCTCCACTCTGCTGCATGAAACATGATGATGAGTGATGATCGCTTTCATATACCGCTATCTCTCCACTCTGCTGCATGAAACATGATGATGAGTGATGATCGCTTTCATATACTGCTATCTCTCCACTCTGCTGCATGAAACATGATGATGAGTGATGATCGCTTTCATATACTGCTATCTCTCCACTCTGCTGCATGAAACATGATGATGAGTGATGATCGCTTTCATATACTGCTATCTCTCCACTCTGCTGCATGAAACATGATGATGAGTGATGATCGCTTTCATATACTGCTATCTCTCCACTCTGCTGCATGAAACATGATGATGAGTGATGATCACTTTCATATACTGCTATCTCTCCACTCTGCTGCATGAAACATGATGATGAGTGATGATCACTTTCATTTACCGCTATCTCTCCACTCTGCTGCATGAAACATGATGATGAGTGATGATCACTTTCATATACCGCTATCTCTCCACTCTGCTGCATGAAACATGATGATGAGTGATGATCGCTTTCATATACCGCTATCTCTCCACTCTGCTGCATGAAACATGATGATGAGTGATGATCGCTTTCATATACCGCTATCTCTCCACTCTGCTGCATGAAACATTTTATGATGAGTGATGATCGCTTTCATATACCGCTATCTCTCCACTCTGCTGCATGAAACATTTTATGATGATGAGTGATGATCGCTTTCATATACCGCTATCTCTCCACTCTGCTGCATGAAACATTTTATGATGATGAGTGATGAGTGATGATCGCTTTCATATACCGCTATCTCTCCACTCTGCTGCATGAAACATTTTATGATGATGAGTGATGATCGCTTTGATATACCGCTATCTCTCCACTCTGCTGCATGAAACATTTTATGATGATGAGTGATGAGTGATGATCGCTTTGATATACCGCTATCTCTCCACTCTGCTGCATGAAACATTTTATGATGATGAGTGATGATCACTTGAGCAGATTCACTGCGCTTTTGTCATGTGCAATTCTGACTGAGTGACTGCAGCTTTTTATGGCATGTTTTGAATGTTCACCTGAGTGGTGTACTTACACCGTTTTTGGGTTGTTACGTGACTGGTGCCGCGTGCGACTGCTGCCATTTCAGCGCATTCTGTTTACACCATACAACCATGTTGCACCACTTCATGCAAAGCCACATACATAGGGTCCCTGCATGTTTAGCTGTAATATAATCAACTTTAGACATGATGTGTGTTTACCATGCACAGTGCAGTCTAAGCCAGGTCACTGCAGCTTGTTTGCCATACAGTAAGATGATATTGTTTGCCATGCAGTAACATGATATTGTTTGCCATACAGTAACATGATATTGTTTGCCATACAGTAAGATGATACTGTTTGCCATACAATAACATGATGCTGTTTGCCATACAGTAACATGATATTGTTTGCCATACAGTAACATGATACTGTTTGCCATACAGCAACATGATATTTGCCTTACAGCATCATTGTATTGTTTGCCATACAGTAACATGATACTGTTTGCCATACATGATACTGTTTGCCATACAGTACATGATATTGTTTGCCATGCGGTAACATGATACACACACAGTCTTGCCTTGCTACTGTGCCTGGAGTCAGTCCTTGGGTTGTAGTACTGTCGTTCCCTAAGGGAAGTTCATTCGGCGACCATTGCTAGCACAGCAAGACATAAAACATCGCACAGCAGAGGCATTACATGGACAGTTTATTTTTTTATGATTAATTTCTCCTTTTCTTCTGATGGTAAAAAGATATTATTCATGAAAAAGAAAAGGAAAAAAATGAAGAAGAAAAAAATGCGGCATGATTTTAGTGCAACTGTTCTCATGGTGAAAACTCTTTTAAAAGCTTTTAAGGCCCTGACACAAATCCATGCATGTGCACACACACACCCATGCATATGCGAGTGCGCACAGAAGTTGAATGCTTTACGGGGCAAATAGATGCTGGAAGCAACCGTTGACATGGAACTCAGTGCAACTGGAGACACCACCTGTGATGTTACAAGTTCTTTGTCAGGATGACCTTTGTGAAATGATATCCACTGCGGCAGCTAGAGTGGTGGATAATGACACCAACACTGCACTTGCATGTAGGTCATTATGTACAGCTGTGGGGAAATGGCTGCAGACACTACTGTCTCACCCAACATTGGATAAACCTCAGGGTTAGGGTTAGAAAGCCTCACAAACATTAACAACATGTCAAAAAGAAAATCTCGTGGCATTGGGACGTTAGAACACAACTCACTTTGCCAATTTGTGGCGTACACTAAACCAAAAAAGGGTTGCCATGGATAGTTCTGCGTTTCCTCCGCTTGAAATGATGCCTGCTGATATTGGTGACTGTTGCTTCTTCATCATGTATGGATTATGAATGGTAACGGGGACCTAGGATTGCATGATTGTACATGTTACACATATGTATGATTGTACATGCTACACATATGTATGATTGTACATGTTACACATATGTATGATTGTACATGTTACATGTACACATACATATGATTGTACATGTTACATGTTACACATACATATGATTGTACATGTTACATGTACACATACATATGCTTGTACATGTTACACATACATATTATTGTACAGGTTGCACATATGTATGATTATACATGTTGCACATACGTACAACTTGTACATGTTACACGTGTGTATGATTGTACTCATATGTATGATTGTATGTTATACATGTTACACATACATATGACTGTACACATAATATGATTGTACATATTACACATATGTGTGATTATACATGTTACACCTATGAATAATTGTACACATACATATGATTGAAAATGTTACACATATGTGTGACTGTACACATACATATGATAGTACATGTTACACATTCTCTTTTTCTTTTAGATCTTAATGGGCATCATTGTGATGGCTGGAAAATGGTCAACATGAACACTGTTTCTGTGAACAACCATATTTTGTTTATGGTAATGTCGCTAGGCTGGCTAACTCTCAACTTATTTTTATTCCTCACCATGACAGGCAAAGATCAGAATCTTCTGCCACAGTGTGTTTTTGTTTGTCGTCTTGCAGACATGACCAGCCAGGAAATCTTAGAGCAGAGAAATAGACGTTTAGTCCCCTGGAGGTTTTATCTGGGGATAAAGTAACTACTGTGAAAAAGTTCAGAAATAGGTATTGAACAGGTGTGTTTGGAATGAAATAATTGCTGTGAAAAATGGTTCAGAAATGGGTATTGAACAGGTGTGTTTGGAATGACGCAACTGCTGTGGAAAAGTTCAGAAATGGGTATCAAATAGGTGTGTTTTGAATGAAATAATTGCTGTGGAAAAGTTCAGAAATGGGTATTGAACAGGTGTGTTTGGAATGAAATAATTGCTGTGGAAAAGTTCAGAAATGGGTATTGAACAGGTGTGTTTGGAATGAAATAATTGCTGTGGAAAAGTTCAGAAATGGGTATTGAACAGGTGTGTTTGGAATGAAGCAACTGCTGTGAAAAAGACAGTTTAAAAATGGGTATTGAACAGGTGTGTCTGGAATAAGGTAACCGCCGGCATCAGTGCTGAAGAGGCTTGCGTACATTCTGCATATCCAGAGGTCGGAGGTCAGGACTGTGATTGTGAAATCTCTGTGTTGCCGTGTGCAGTGTATGAAAGGACTGACATTTCTTCATCTTCTTCTTTTACAGAGTTTCTTCAGCACAGTCTCATCTGTCATGGTGATGGACTTTTTGTTTTGTTTTGTCTTGTCATCCATTTCCTTTCTTTGACTGGCGGAAATTCTTTGGTTAACGGAACCAGTGATACATGTATATATTTATGTAACCGCTGTGATTCAGGCAAAGACACTGTGCATCACCTGTGAATTAATTAGCACCTATACACATTATGTCTTCATGTTGCACCTTGTCTGTGAAACAAGCAACTTGCGAAGTAGGCGTATTTTTGTTTGCTGATGGTAGTGAATATAATTATGTATTTTGTCTCCATAACCACTGTACAGAGACGAATGTATGTTTGTACCATGCAGGTACCTGTATAGCAATGTATTTTTGTTTTGTTTTTGAAACTGAAGAGTGGAACAGTAATATGTGGCCTGAAGTGTTTTTTCTTCTGACAGACATTTTTTTTGAGGGTCCCCCCTCTCTGTGTGTCTCGCTTGCTCTCTGTCTCTCTCTCACTTTTGCTCTCTTTGTGTCTCTGTCTGTCTGTCTCTGCTGCAAGCCGTGTGTGATAAAACTGTGATCCAATCTTTAGGGAGACTTTCAGCACAGGTTTGCCTTCCTCCACTCTGCTGTTAGCCAAACTCTGCTTCCTCTGCATTCCTGTCTGTGGGGTTACAGTTACTACGTCTGTTTTTTTTCAGCAGATGAACTCCACCTAATGATGTGACTGTTCAGTTGTCCTGACTCTTGGGTAGCCATTTTCTGCCTTGGGGGCAGGGGTGGGGTGGGGGAGGGGGGCACTGGCCCAAACTCCGAGCAGTGGTTTATGACATCCTTCCTTCAACCACTGCTGTATTTAGTTACATCATAGGTTCCTAACAACTGTCAGCTAACGAGCATTTTGTTGTTGCTGTTGTTGTTGGTGCTCAAACAGTAGTAAGTTTGTTACAAACAACTCAAATAAAACAAGTGTGTCATTTATAGCCGCCAACAAAGTTTACACCAGCTCAAATAAAACCACAGTCGGTTGAATCGAGATGGAACTCTTTCTTTTTTTACCCAGGGTGGTGGATGCGTGTCGTGTTTACGTGCCTGCTTGGGCAAAGGCTACTTCCACAGCCATATTAAACACAGTACCCGAACCTTTCGGAGGGCGCTGACCACGTCGGTGGACAGATGCGCGGTATTAAAGAGTGCCCCTTCAGTGGCGTCACCAAATCTGGCAGAGTGTGGAGGAAGGTGCCAGAAAGCAATGCGGGGAGTGTGGGGCCAGCTGCGTGTCTTAGTGGGCACTCAGATTTCTGTGCTTGCCTCACACTCCCAGCATCGTTGTCCGGCACCTTCCTCCAAACTCTGCCAGATTTGGTTACGCCACTGAAGGGGCACTCTTTAGCTCCATGCGGCTGTTCAGCGATGCGGTCAGCGCCCTCTGAAAGGTTTGGGTACTGATAAGACATTGGGGGCACTCTTTAGCTCCATGCTGCTGTTCAGCGATGCGGTCAGCGCCCTCTGAAAGGTTTGGGTACTGATCAGACTATGGAAGCAACCTAGCGCCCAAGCACGCACGTAAACATGAGGCACATCAACCCTGGGTAAAAATAGAAGAAAAAAGAGTTCCATCTCGATTCAAATGATTTTGGTTTTATTTGAGCTGGCGTAGGCAACATGGTCAGTTATAAAATAATTGTCTGATATAATCTGAGTTGTTTGTAACAAACTTACTACTGTTTGAGCACCAACAAAAAACTGCTCGTTAGCCGACAGTTTTCTGGATCCTATGGTGTAACTAAATACGGCAGTGGTTGAAGGAAGGATGTTGTAAACCAGTGCTTGGAGTTTGTGCTTGCCTTTGCACGGGTAGGGGTGGGATAGGGGGGAACTTATTTCTTACCCAGGGCGGATATGCCTGATGTTTATGTGCATGCTTTGGAACACATTTTGTCAGCACACAATAAATGCTGAAAATAATTATGTACACAGTCATGCTAAAACTGGTATATCATCAGATTTTCAAAAACAGACTTAAAACGTGGATAAAACACCAAGAGAACTGAAAATGATCCTAGAGTTTACAGTGTGCCAAAAATATTGATTTCTGTCAGTGTTTCAGAAAGTTACTGATGTTATCTGATGTCATATCCTGAAATAAAATCCACAGTGACTGAGCTGTAATATATGTCTCAAATATGAGCCAAGCATTATAAGAAATGGAGGAGAAAAAAATGATTTCTAGGTTTTACTTTTTGTCTCCTCTGCTTCTGATATCCTTGGGACGCCTGATGTGGCTCCCCAGTCTGGAATCTTAGGGCTGTCATTTGATTCCCCTTTCTTCTCTCTTGTACCCAGTCCTGTTGCTCTTTAAAAAAAAAAAAATCTGCTAATGTCCCATTCTTCGGACTTCTTTTCCAGAAATTTATCTTCTTCTTGTTAAGAGAGAGATGTTTTTGAACAACCTGTGTTGAGCCACGAGGAGATTGCTAGGTGGTACATGCTGCTTGCTGTCATATGGTGTTTATATTTGCCATTATGCATTTATACGTTGTTTTGTTTTGGGTTGTCTGTTCTTCCTGTTTGATATATTTTTCTTTAATCTGGGACTGGTGAATTAGATGGAATGGTCCATGATACCAACATGCACTAGCCTTATGTGCTTTGTTAAATATTTATTTTGAAACATGAGCAACGTTGAAGGGACTAACTCTTCGAACATTTGTCTTTGATGTTAGTGTATGCACGTTTTGTTTTCTGTCACGTTTGCGTACATGAGAAGAGTTTTGAAATGTGCGTTGACTTACGACAGGCTCATCGTGCTGAGGTGTCTGCATGGTCAACAGGACGTTAAATTGCCGACTCCTCGAGGAAGCTCATTTTGAGAAGCTAGTTCCTTTAAAGTACCCCCTGTGATGAAGGGAAGACTGAGTGTATGGTGATATTAATTAATGTCTGGCTGAACACTGACACACCTGTGCCGCAAGGGCATCGATCGCTACATGTATGACTGTGTACAGTACCTATCTCGTGTATCAACACCATTTTCTTTCTGCTACTCTTTGTCTGCATGTGCTTTGTAAACAAGGCAACAAGGTTAATAAATAAAACAGTCATCACTTTTAAAGACTTCACAGCCCAAGTCAGGAGTATAAAACTCGGTGTTTGACTGTTTATTCATATTGTGTGCATTTAGTCATTTATTCTTATTGTTTATTCATATCGTGTGCGTTTGGCCATTTATTCACATTGTGTGTTTGGCTGTTTATGTTGTGCGTTTAGTTCTTCATATCATGTGTGTTTGGCTGTTTATTCATATTGTGTGCATTCGCCTGTTTATTTATATTATTTATTTATGTTTATTTATATTGTGCCACCCAACATTCACATTGCTGCAACATCAAACAAACACCACCACCCAACGTTCACGTTGCTCCGACATAAAACACCACCACCCAACATTCACGTTGCTCTAACATCAAACACCACCACCCAACATTCACGTTGCTCCGACATAAAACACCACCACCCAACATTCACGTTGCTCTGACATCAAACACCACCACCCAACATTCACGTTGCTCTGACATCAAACACCACCACCCAACATTCACGTTGCTCCAACATCAAACACCACCACCCAACATTCACACTGCTCCGACATCAAACACCACCACCCAACATTCACACTGCTCCGACATCAAACACCACCACCCAACATTCACACTGCTCCGACATCAAACACCACCACCAACATTCACGCTGCTCCGACATCAAACACCACCACCCAACATTCACGCTGCTCCGACATCAAACACCACCACCCAACATTCACGCTGCTCTGACATCAAACACCACCACCCAACATTCACCCTGCTCTGACATCAAACACCACCACCCAACATTCACCCTGCTCTGACATCAAACACCACCACCCAACATTCACCCTGCTCTGACATCAAACACCACCACCCAACATTCACCCTGCTCTGACATCAAACACCACCACCCAACATTCACCCTGCTCTGACATCAAACACCACCACCCAACATTCACCCTGCTCTGACATCAAACACCACCACCCAACATTCACCCTGCTCCAACAAGCAACAAAACCCACAGCACCCAGTTCCCTGACAGATGTGCTGAGAGCATGAAAGTGGCCAACACAACTCAGTCCTACACTGGCCCCCATGTACACCCGTGTCTACGCGACCTGCCACGGGTATGTCAAAATGTAAGATTAAAGTCAAATGTTAATGTAGGCCAGTGTGGCTTGAGTTCAAATTAAAAACAAATTAAAAACTTGCTTCGGCTAAAAGAAACAAAAGACTTGAGACTTCAGATTGTTTATTGTATTTGGGCCATAGGCCCACAGACAAACCCCAAAACACAAATTACACATACAGACTAAAAGAAAGGCGAGAGTTAACTGGAATTTTTAAAGGAGAGAGTTAACTGGAATTTTTAAGTCCTGCCCACTAACCATACAGGGTCACTCAGACTGGTCAAACTCTGTCATAAACCATACAAGGTCACCTCTGGTCAAACTCTTGTCATAAACCATATAAGGTCACCTCTGGTCAAACTGTCGTAAACCATACAAGGTCGCCTCTGGTGAAACTGTCATAAGCCATACAAGGTCACCTCTGGTTAAACTGTCATAAGCCATACAAGGTCACTTCTGGTCAAACTGTCATAAACCATACAAGGTCGCCTCTGGTCAAACTGTCAAAAACCATACAAGGTCACCTCTGGTCAAACTGTCATAAACCATACAAGGTCACCTCTGGTTAAACTGTCATAAGCCATACAAGGTCACCTCTGGTCAAACTGTCATAAACCATACAAGGTCGCCTCTGGTCAAACTGTCATAAACCATACAAGGTCGCCTCTGGTCAAACTGTCAAAAACCATACAAGGTCACCTCTGGTCAAACTGTCATAAACCATACATGGTCACCTCTGGTCAAACTGTCATAAACCATACAAGGTCGCCTCTGGTTAAACTGTCAAAAACCATACAAGGTCACCTCTGGTCAAACTGTCATAAACCATACAAGGTCACCTCTGGTCAAACTGTTAAAAACCGTACAAGGTCACCTCTGGTCAAACTGTCATAAACCATACAGGGTCAACTCAGACTGGTCAAACTCTGCTGTAAGCAAACGTACTTCAAAACTCTACTTCAAAACTCTTCACTTCAAAACTCATTACACATGTAAAGCCACACCCAGATCAGTCCAAACACAAATATAAAACAGGAGCGGGTGCATGCTCATGCACACACTCATGGACGCACTATCTATCATCTTTATTACAATTTCATTTTATGTCCGTCTTGTTACATTTAAAACTAATGCAGGTGACACCATTTATGTAATATTAGGGCTGCACTAATATAAGCACTGCCCAGTCTGTTCTTTTGTTAATATATTGTTATATGTGAGATAAAGTTTGTTTAAACCAAACGGAATATACATGTACACACAAATTCTCAGAGAATTCCCACGCCTGTAACGTTGGTGAAGATATACAACATGCACTCAGCTGGTGATGACACGCGGTACGGAAAATGGTAGACTTGTACTGTCCATACAACATGCACTCGACTGGGGATGACACGAGGTACGGAAAATGGTAGACTTGTACTGTCCAGTCACCTGTGTGGTTGTAAAGATGAATGACTGTTGAAAGAGAGCACAAAGTCACTGTAACCTCTTTCTTTTGTTAACCTAAACAGCAAGCAAACATGGTCTTCCAAACCAAACAGAAAAAGGTGGAGCTTTGTAAGGCATCACCCTGATAAAACCGTACTGGTTGACTGGGCGTAAAACACCAAGTTACTTGCTTGCTCTTCCTAAGGCTAGTTCGTTTATCTAAAACCTGACACAGTCCTTAGTTAGTTCTCGGATGTCAGTGCTATGAAGGGGACGTTGGGTCTTGGATGTTAACGTTATGAAGGGGAAGTTGCATCTTGGATGTTAACGATATGAAGGGGAAGTTGGATTTTGGATGTTAACACTATGAAGGGGAAGTTAGGTCTTGGATGTTAACGCTATGAAGGGGAGGTTAGGTCTTGGATGTTAACGCCATGAAGGGGAAGTTGGATCTTGGATGTTAATGCTATGAAGGGGAGGTTTGGTCTGGGATGTTAACACCATGAAGGGGAGGTTAGTTCTTGGATGTTAACGCTATGAAGGGGAGGTTTGGTCTGGGATGTTAACACCATGAAGGGGAGGTTAGTTCTTGGATGTTAACGCTATGAAGGGGAGGTTGGGTCTGGGATGTTAATGCTATGAAGGGGAGGTTAGTTCTTGGATGTTAATGCCATAAAGGGTAGGTTGGGTCTGGGATGTTAATGCCTTGAAGGGGAGGCTGATGTTGGGATGTTAACACTATGAGGGGGAGGTTAGTTCTTGGATGTTAATGCTATGAAGGGGAAGTTGGGTCTGGGATGTTAACACCATGAAGGGGAGGTTGAGGACGGGATGTTCACGCCATGAAGGAGAGGTTGAGGATGGGATGTTAACGCCAAGAAGGGGAAGTTGGATCTTGGATGTTAACACCATGAAGGGGAGGTTGGGTCTGGGATGTTAGCACTATGACGGGGAAGTCGAATCTTGGATGTTAATGTTATGAAGGGGAGGTTGGGGCTGGGATGTTAATGCTATGAAGAGAAGGCTAGTTCTTGGATGTTAACACTATGAAAGCAAGGCCAGGTTTTGAATGTTAACACTATGAAGGGGAGATTAGTTCTTGGATGTTAGCGCTACGAAGGGGAAGTTGGATCTTGGATGTTAACGCTAGGAAAGTGAGGTTAGGTCTGGGATGTTAACGCTATGCAAGTGAAGGTTTCAGAGAAAATGGCCAGAGGGTGGGTGAGTTGGATTTCTTGCCAGGCTGTCTTTTTTTACTGGGGGTTCACTGTATGCTTAACTTTCACAAAAAGTGTGTCTGCGTATCTCACAGTGCAAAGTTCAGCATCTGGCACATGAACAGTACATCTTAGTGTATCTACATCCCATAGTGTAACCACATCTTTTCACTGTAACAGTACATCTCACAGCATGTGTCATCTCAGCATAAGTGTACATCTTGCACTGCAACTACACCTCACACCATGACTGTACATCTCACACTGTAACAACACTGTAACAGTACACTTCACACTGTAGCTGTACATCTCCAGTGTAACAATAGCTCTCACAGTATAACAGTACATCTCACACTGTAAGTGTACATCTCACAGTGTAACAGTACAACTCGTACACTTACTGTGCATCTCACACTGCAAATATACAACTAGCAGAGCAACAGTAACTTAACTGTACGTCTCACATAGTAACTGTACCTATCACAGTGTAATAGTACATCTCACACATGTACATAACACACTGCATATGTACAACTCATAGTGCAACAGTAATCTCACATTGTAAATGTACAGCTCACTGTGTAACAGTACATCTCACAAATGTACATGACACACTGCAAATGTACAATTCACAGTGCAACAGTAATCTCACACTGTAACTGTACATCTCACTGTGTTTGTACACCTCAGTGCAATGGTGGTTCACACACTGCACATGACTACATCTCACACTGCAAGTGTACATCTCAACATATAACTGTACACCTTAACTGTTACTGTATCTCATAGTGCAACAGTACATCTCACACTGACTGTGCATCTCATGGTGTAACAGTGCATCTCACACAATGTACACCTCACACTGCAGCTAAGTCTCACACTGTGTCACAGAGCAACAGTACATCTCACATTGCAACAATCCATCTCACACTGTAACTGTACATCTTGCACTGTAACTGCACATCTTGTAGTGTAACAGTACATCCTGACACACTTGTTGGAACATGCACTGGAAAAAGGATAATAAACTTACAAGAGAACAAGATTAGAGTCGTGCTGCTATTCAATGCCAGAACATGGATAATGAATTCATAACCAGAGAATGAGATACCAGTTGCACTGCTGCTGAATGCCAGAACATGGATAATGAATTCATAGTCAGAGAATAAGATGGCTGTTGAACGCCAGAACATTGCTAATGAATTCACAGCCAGAGAGTGAGATGGTGCCAGTTGCACTGCTGTTGAAAATTGCACCAGAACGTGGATAATGAATTCATAGAATGAGATGATATCATTATCAATTACACTGCTGCTGAACGCCAGAACATGGATAATGAATTCATAGCCAGAGAATGAGATGATACCAGTTACACTGCTGCTGAACGCCAGAACATGGATAATGAATTCACTGCTGCTGAACACCAGAAAATGGGTGAGTAAATTCATAACAACAGAATAAGCTGGTATCACTTACTGAGTTAGACTGCTAGTAAACAACACAGAACACACATAATTCAAACTGAGGCATGTAATAATTATGTATAGTGTTCTTTGAAGAAGGGGGGAAAAAATTTCGTGTAATACTTGTAGGTGTTACGTCATTACACCAGAAATTAATAATGCAATTAATACCAGAAATGTTATATTTTTATTTTAAAATAATTTCAACAACACATATTTTTAAATTTTAATTTAAAACAACACATTTTTATTTTAAAATAATTTCCACAACACAAACACATGTCCTAAATGCAAAAAGATGTAAATTGTAACATATGCAGGTGTGTGTGGTCAAAACAAATCAACCAAAAAAATTCTTTAAAAAAAGTAACATAAACAGTCTAGAGATGGTTACTGGTACTGTAACTACACATGACAGTTTGCATATCACTACATCCCCCCCCCCCCCGCCCCAAAAAATCAGTGGACATCAAATTTTTAAACAAAAACCACAATGGCCTGTGCATTACCAAAGTAAGTTGCATACACACAACACCAGTCACACAATTTCAAGAACACACACACACACACTCACACACAGAGTAACTAATCCCATTCATAAAGGTTATTCAGTTAGTAACTGGATTTTAAATTTAACATCCTGTCGAGCACATAGGGTCACCTCTGGGTGATCAAATTCCATCATAAGTCAATATTATACTTCAAAATTTCTCATATATATTTATATGTAAACACTTTCTCAAGTCAAATCAACAACGGGGGCGGGGATAGCTCAGTGGTTAGAGTGCCGGACTCGTGATTGAAAGGTCGCGGGTTCGAATCCCTGCTGGAACGGCGGGAGAATTTTCTTCTCCAGGGTTGACTTTCTGTGCTGACTCTTATTTCGGTATCCGTTCCACCCCCGTGTTACCGCAGTAGCACGTAAAAAAATCCCGGTCATTCTGCCAAAAGTGCAGGTGGCAGGTTACAGCTAAACACGCATACACCTTACGTATGTGGCTTTTATTGAACCGTGCTTCAGCATTGGTCACAACTTGTCCCTAATATGTCAAATGACATCTGAGGACATTAAGCATCAACTCATCATCATCATCATCAAATCAACAAAATCAGTACACACACACACACACACCATACAGTCATAATTTTCAGGGAGTTAAAAAAGCACTGATAAGGCATGTAGGACCAAAACCCTCCTCCAACCCAGGTGAATGCTGGACTCCTGAATGCACCTGCCTGTGGCTGCCACCTGTGTTTGCCATAGTGACCTGCATTTGCCACAATGGCCTGTTTACCACTGGCTCATGCTTGCTACAATAGCCTGTTTGCCACAATGGCCTGTGTGTGTTTGCTACAATGGCCTGTGTTGTGTTTGCCACAATGGCAGGTGCATGTTTACTACAATGGCCTGTTTGCCACAATGGCCTCTGTGTTTGCTACAATGGCTTGTGTTGGCTACAATGGCATGTGTGTGTTTGCATGTGTTTGTCACAATGGTCTGTTTTTGCCACAATGGCCTGTGTTTGATACAATGGCCTGTGCTTGCCACAATGGCCTATGCTTGCCTGTTTGCTACAAATACAATGGCCTGTGTTTGCCACAATGGCCTGTGTTTGCCACAATGGCCTGTGTTCACCAGACAAGATTAAAAATATATATATGACTGGGGCACACACTTGACATTCACTCAGTTATCAGCATCAAGAAAAAGACAAAAACTGTTCAATTCTATGAAATGGAAATGAACACAGTTCTTAGTATGTTCCTAAAATTTGTTATCGATCAAGCTTAATTTCATTCAATTCCAAAAACTATTTCAACCCCAAAGTAACCTCTGATCACTGGGAAATCAAAACAAATGACTACAATGACAGATAAGCACCATTAAAAAGAGACAGAAGAAGAAATGAAGCAAACCAGTGTAATAATAAACAATGTAACGACTGATTCAAACATGAGCAGACAGCTGGGAATAAACCATATAATAATTATGTGCCTCATTTGTTGCATCGAGAAAAAAAGAAGGTAAAAAAAGAAGGAAGTTACCAGAGTGGTCACTGCTCAAGAAATAGCTGCTAAAACTGAATGGCACAGGGTCAGTTTCCTGCAGAGTAGACCCTATTACACCCCCGCCCCCCCCCCCCCCCCCCCCACTCCTCGCCCCAATCATCAAGTGCACATCATCATTTTTAAAGGGGGTTGTCCTTGGTGGGGCAGAGTTCTAACAGGATTCCACAGTCACAACAGCCTGGGTGCTGACAGTCTTTTAACAGGGTTCCACACTGTGGTGCTGACAGTCTTTCAACAGGGTTCCACACTGTGGTGCTGACAGTCTTTCAACAGGGTTCTGCACTGTGGTGCTGACAGTCTTTCAACAGGGTTCCACACTGTGGTGCTGACAGTCTTTCAACAGGGTTCTGCACTGTGGTGCTGACAGTCTTTCAACAGGGTTCTGCACTGTGGTGCTGACAGTCTTTCAACAGGGTTCCACACTGTGGTGCTGACAGTCTTTCAACAGGGTTCTGCACTGTGGTGCTGACAGGGTTCTGCCCTGTGGTGCTGACAGTCTTTCAACAGGGTTCCACACTGTGGTGCTGACAGGGTTCTGCCCTGTGGTGCTGACAGTTTTTCAACAGGGTTCCACACTATGGTGCTGACAGTCTTCAACAGGGTTCCACACTGTGGTGCTGACAGGGTTCTGCCCTGTGGTGCTGACAGTCTTCAACAGGGTTCCACACTATGGTGCTGACAGTCTTCAACAGGGTTCCACACTATGGTGCTGACAGTCTTCAACAGGGTTCCACACTATGGTGCTGACAGTCTTCAACAGGGTTCCACACTATGGTGCTGACAGTCTTCAACAGGGTTCTGCACTGTGGTGCTGACAGTCTTCAACAGGGTTCCACACTATGGTGCTGACAGTCTTCAACAGGGTTCTGCACTGTGGTGCTGACTAAGGCATGAACGTGGAATGTTTCAAACTGACAGAATCATGGCACAAACATGGAATCTGTCAGAAGGTTTTCACATGTACACTCAACAGCACTCTCCCCGCCACCACCTCCAGCTTTCACACGTACACTCAACACCACTCCCCCACCAATGCCTCTAGCTTTCACATGTACACTCAACAGCACTCTCCCCACCACCCCCTCCAGCTTTCACACGTACACTCAACACCACTCTCCCCACCACCACCTCCAGCTTTCACACGTACACTCAACACCACTCTCCCCACCACCACCTCCAGCTTTCACACGTACACTCAACAGCACTCTCCCCACCACCACCTCCAGCTTTCACACGTACACTCAACACCACTCTCCCCACCACCACCTCCAGCTTTCACACGTACACTCAACACCACTCCCCCACCACCACCTCCGGCTTTCACATGTACACTCAACAGCACTCTCCCCACCACCGCCTCCAGCTTTCACACGTACACTCAACAGCACTCTCCCCACCAATGCCTCTAGCTTTCACACGTACACTCAACAGCACTCTCCCCACCACCACCTCTTCCACTGATGAAATGTACAAAGATAACCAAAGCAGCAAGATGTCTATCACAACCAAGAACAGTAAGACAGGAAACTGCTGCCGACAACAGTTTCTCCTGTTTGTTTGTTTTTCTTCAAGCTTTCAACTGAGAAAAAGGGGGGAAGGAGAGAGAGAGACAAAAAGACCTTGACACTGCCCTTAAAATGGTCGAAACGAACACAAAATCCAGAACTGCTTCCGAAAATAAGGACAGAAACATTTCGACCAACCAGAAACTTGAAACAAAAGTGACCAACAACAAATCCATTAATAAAAAGGATTAAAAAAATACATATATATAAAAGAAATGGGGGGTGGGGCGGGGGTGGCCAAGAAAAAATCTTTACCCTAATAACCTAAATAATGTCAAACAAGAGCTCAAACGCTAAACAAACTCATACACTACAAAAACAAGCAAAAACACTAACATCTAAACACAACAAAAGTAGCAAGACAAACAACCAAATTAACACTGACGCAGGAACTGCATCAGGAAGGCAAGGAGCAGACCGCCTGGGTTACTCTTTGCGTTTCCTCTCATATACTGCTGTAACCTTCAACTTCGGTCCCAGCCACTCTGTGTACAAGGCGTCTGCTACGCAGCTTGCAAACACCAAGCAAGACGGCACGAAGCAAGCATGAATGGCTAGAGCTCAGCAGGCAAAGTTTGAAAATCCTGACGGAGAGAGATCGAACATTAAGGTCCGCCATACCTAGCTGGCTGAACGCCAAATTAACACCGACTCGGGAACTGCATCAGGAAGGCAAGGAACAGACAGCCTGGGTTACTCTCAAACTCCTAGCATTGGTTTACAACATCCTTCCTTCACCATTGCTGTATTTGGTTACGCCATAGGTCCCAGAAAACTGTCAGCTAATGAGCAGTTTTTTGTTGGTGCTCAAACAGTAGTCTGTTACAAACTCAAATTATATCAGGCGTTTGTTTTATGTTGCCGTGTTGCTTACGCCAGCTCAAATAAAACCAAAATCATTTGAATCGAGACCAAAAAAATTTTTCACCTGGGGTGGATATGTCTCATGTTTACATGGGTACCTGGGCACTGGGCCGCTTCCACAGTCTTATCAGTACCAAAACTTTTCGGAGAGTGCTGACCAAATCTGGCAGAGTCTGGAGGAAGGTGCCGGAAAGCGATGCTCGGAGTGTGGGTTACTCTTTGTGTTTCCTGTCATATGCTGCTGTAACCATCAACTGTTACAGCTGGCTGAGTGCCAAATTAACACCAACTCAGGAACTCCATCAGGAAGGCAAGGAGCAGACACCTTGGGTTACTCTTTGTGTTTCCTGTCATATGCTGCTGTAACCATCAACTGTTGCAGCTGGCTGAGTGCCCTTGCACAGAATTCCGAGCAGAAGGTTCTGCGCTGATGCTCTGGATGCAGGCACTGATTCTGTCATGCAGAAAAGTACACCACACACCAAGAACCTGAATCCACTCAGTCATGTGGAAAGGTACATCACTGTGTCATGGAAAAGTATACCACACACTATGACTCTAAACACACTCAGTCACATGGAAAAGTACACCACTCACATGGAAAAGCACACCACTCAGTCACATGGAAAAGTACACCACTCAGTCACACAGAAAAGTACACCACTCAGTCACATGGAAAAGTACACCACTCAGTCACATGGAAAAGTATACCACACACTAAGAATCTAAACACAGTCACGTGGAAAAGTACACCTTGTACTCAATCACACGGAAAAGTACACCACTCAATCACACGGAAAAGTACACCACAGATTGCCCCTGCCAAACACACACACACGCACTGCTGACATGACGGCTGTCCAGACTAGGATGACAGGACCAGCCCTGCCATAATGTCTGCCACTGTGTCACAGTAGAAGCGAGTGACGTCATTGGGTGCAACCTGCCAGCGTCGCAGGTAGTGCTCCAGCAGCTCCAGCAGGATGCAGCGTACCTGGGGCTTGGTTCTGGAAACAACAGATACGTATATGTTTTTGTATATGTTTTACCTGGGGCTTGGTTCTGGAAACAACAGATACGTATATGTTTTTGTATATGTTTTACCTGGGGCTTGGTTCTGAAAACAACAGACATGTACATATCTTTCACTTGGGACTTGGTTCTGAAAACAACAGACATGTAGATATCTTTCACTTGGGGCTTGGTTCTGAAAACAACAGACATGTACACATGGCCAGTAGCTCAAAGTCAGAGATCTGAACTGACTGAACTAGCTTGTCTGACAAGCATCCATCAGTCTGAGCCACTAAAATAACAGCAACACAAACCATTCACCAACCATCTTTTTCTGACAAGCAGCCATCAGTCTCTGCAGCTAAAGTAACGGTGACACAAACCATTCACCGACCATCCTTGTCTGACAAGTATCCATCAGTCTCTGCAGCTAAAGTAACGGTGACACAAACCATTCACCGACCATCCTTGTCTGACAAGTATCCATCAGTCTCTGCAGCTAAAGTAACGGTGACACAAACCATTCACCGACCATCCTTGTCTGACAAGTATCCATCAGTCTCTGCAGCTAAAGTAACGGTGACACAAACCATTCACCGACCATCCTTGTCTGACAAGTATCCATCAGTCTCTGCAGCTAAAGTACCAGTGACACAAATCATTCACCAATGATCCTGTCTGACAGGTATCTATCAAACTGTACCATAACACTACAGTGACCCCAGTAAACATATCGGATCGGATTCAGAAGTGTTTCGGTTATGGCCAGCTACGGCCACTACAGCCAGCATGCAGCCAGAATCATGCTGGATCTGACTTTCCCCATCCAACCAGGTTTTGTTCTTTCAAAGAAGGCCTGGACCACATTGTGCAAAACCAGCCTGGATCCAATCTGGATGGCCTGGTCAGGTTTCGGCCAAACGGATCCTGTCCAGAAGCAAGCCAGTGTGCCATAATCATCAGGCCTGGCTCTGGCAGAATGCAACCGGTCTACTACCAGTTTCCCACTTTCAGACTCAGCTGTGTTCTTCCACATGGCACATATGGCCTGGATCATACTGTGCAAAACCAGCCTGGACCTGATTTAGTTCTGGCCAACTGTGTCACATTTTTGGTCAAATGGATCCGGTCCGGAGGCAAACTGGTGTGCAAGAATCATACGGCCTGCTTCTGACCAACACTTCGAGATCCAGATGGGATGTCAACAGGATTTGGCATGTTTACTGGGACTGTACCACTCACTGTTCGCTGATGATCTTTGTCCGACACGTATCCATCAACTTCTGCATGCGTTCTTCTCCATTGTCCTGCATCTCTCGCCCCACCTGCTGCAGCTGCAAGTGAACGACAACAGCAACAACTGCTCAGGTGTCAACTATTTTAAATGATTCCGCACATCCTCTGTATTCTGACTCTGGAAACAGTTGAATGGAAAGAAGTGGCAGACTAAATGGAAAGAACTAAATGGAAAGATGTGGAAGACTAAATGGAAAGAACTAAATGGAAAGATGTGGAAGACTGAATGAAAAGATGTGGAAGACTAAATGGAAAGATGTGGAAGACTAAATGGAAAGAACTAAATGGAAAGGTGTGGGAGACTAAATGGAAAGAACTAAATGGAAAGGTGTGGAAGACTAAATGGAAAGAACTAAATGGAAAGATGTGGAAGACTGAATGGAATGAACTAAATAGAAAGATGTGGAAGACTAAATGGAAAGAACTAAATAAAAAGATGTGGAAGACTAAATGGAAAGAACTAAATGGAAAGATCTGGAAGACTAAATGGAAAGAACTAAATGAAAAGATGTGAAAGACTAAATCGAAATGTGTGGCAGACTAAATGGAAAGAACTAAATGGAAAGCTGTGGAAGACTAAATGGAAAGAACAGGAAGACAGATGGGAAAGAGCGAAGACTATCACAGTATCACTATCAGTCGCACTTGCAAGATTGAATCATTTCAAAAAATTATTTAGGCCGACAGCAATTTCTATGTTTAATGTAAGTTTTGAGTATGACTAAGAATGATGACGGCAGACAGAAAGAAAGTGTGTGTGTGTGTGTGTGTGTGTGTGTGTGTGTGTGTGTGCGTGTGTGTGTGTGTGTGTTTGCACACGTGCATGCGTGCAAGCACACAGATTTATGTATGTAATACGTCCAGCCGTTTGTCAGTGTGCATGTGTGCGGATTTTGGACATGAATTCTTTCTTTTCACTGCTCACATTGTTGCTATAGCATACAGCGGCATAATGTGTGTGTCTCTCTGCATAGGCATGGAGAACCACACATAGACACATCACTTAATCACACCCCCAACCCCCCCACCCAGTCACACACACACACACACACACACACACACACACAAACACACACATGCACATACAGAGCAAGCAAATCAAACAGGAAAGTGCTAATCATATTCGTGGAGGTTAAAGACACAGCTTTTTAAAATGGGCTGGAAATCACTGTTGTCATATTTCTAACGTGAAGAGGCAGTGAGTTCCAGACAGAAGGACCAGGACATGAGAATTAAACACAATCACCTTCTGCCTGGCACCATTTCAAACCTACCCCACCCCTCTCACCCTGATAACACCATCCGTGTAAAAAAACACCCCACAAAGTTCCTTCCGTGTAAAAAACACCCCACAAAGTTCCTCACTTCCTTGCCATGCCCCTCACCGGTCGGGACAGTCACACTCAAACCTACCCCACGACCATATTGCTTTACATCCACTGAAGCGAGGTTGCTTATTAGGGACAGGGACAGTGGGGAAGAGGGCGAGAAAGTGACTTAAAGGCTCGACCACAGATACCGCCCGAAAAAGACCGGAGCGACTATGGACTGCCGCCAGAACAATGGAAGCGTTAAGGCGGTGTCCCCTCGCCACTGCGCAGCAACTAGTGCACAGCGCAACTGCTGTTTCAACTGCCATTCTGGGCCCCTAACCCATCCCTCTCTCATCATGATATAACCATCATGGTTGACTGGGCGTTAACCCCCCCCCCCCCCAACAAAGTTCCTTCCTTCCTTGCTATGCCTCTCACTGGTTGGGAGAAAGTCACACTCAAACCTACCCCGTCCCTCTTGCCCTGATATAACCGTCATGGTTGACTGGATGTAAAAAACAACAACACAAGTTCCTTCCTTCCTTTTGATTGATTGATTGATGATCACTTATATAGCGCTATTCTCCGCTCTCTTGAGCACTCACTGCGCTCGTCTGTGGTTCTACATGAGTGATAAGCTTTTTATAGCGCGTTTTTTGAATATCCACCGAAGTGGTGTACTTACAGCGCTGGCATGGCTGGTGCCACATGAAACTGCAGCCATCTTGGCGCAAGTCCTGTGTACACCATACAATCATGCACCATGTCACTTCATGCAAAGCCACATACGTAAGGTGTATGTGTGTTTAGCTGTAACCTGCCACCTGCACTTTTTGACAGAATGACCGGGATCTTTTACGTGCTACTGCGGTAACACAGGGGTGGAACGGATACCGAAATTAGAGTCAGCACAGAAAGTTGACCCTGGAGAAGAAAATTCTCCCGCCGCTCCTACAGGGATTTGAACCCGGGACCTTTCAGTCTCGAGTCCGGCGCTCTAACCACTGAGCTATCCCCGTCCCCCCAACGTCCCTCACTTGTTGCACTCAAACCTACCCCATCCCTCTAAGTAAACATGGTGCTTAACGTCCACAGAAACCATAAGGCTTATTAGGGACGGTACCCATCCGTCTCTCACCATGATAATGATGTAACCATCACGGTTGACTGGGTGTACAAAAAACAACAACACAGGTTCCTTCCTTCCTTCCCACGGTTCTCACCTGTTGGGACAAACAGTCGCACTCAAACCTACCCATCCCTCTCTCACCCTGATATAACTGTCATGGTTCACTGGGCAGAAAAAATCCCACACAAGCTCCTTCGTTCCTTGCCACGCCCCTCACCTGTTGGGACAAACATTCACACTCGTCCTCGTTGATGCAGTCGTTGTCCACAATGAGCTCGCAGCAGTCGTACACCGGGCCAACCAGCGGCAGCATGACTTCCCCATTGCCCAATCTCATGGTGCCGAACAGGTGTGTCAGGAATGATATGAAGCCCAGGAATCGATTTCGGGACGTCTTCCGCAGTTCCTCCCGACCTTCGGTTGAATGAACCATGTTAGTGAGAAATGCCTGGGAGATTGCATTCCACAATTACACAGTATGACAAGCGTGTCTGTCAAGTATTTACGCCTTACATACTTTTGTGTAATTAAGTTGTAAAGCACTTTGAGCTGCCAAAAGCACCACAGCTAACAATTCTCTATTGTTATTAACTCACCTAAGTAAAGTCAGCTGGACTGAGTAAACCCAGCTGACCTCAGTGAAGGTGGCTGACTTCAATAACCAGCTGACCTCAATGAACCAGTTTTGTCACGACAAGCATACTTTTGTGTTGACAAAAGACGTGTTTTGTCGCAATGAAAATGGTACTCATGGCAGCTCCCACCAATGACAGAAGCCAGCGCAGCGTACCTTTGTAGTCCACCTGCAGCAGGCTGAGGATGGTGCTGCGGAACCTGGTGCCTTCCCGGTCCAGGTTGGCCAGCTTGTCGCACACCATGGCTGCCGCCTTCGACAGCTCTCGGTCCGCCATCACCCGCTCGTACAGCACCTTCGCCACCCGCTACGGACACAGAGAGATCAGCGTCACTCTTGTACAGCACCTTTGCCATCCGCTAAGGACACAGAAAAATCAGTGTCACCCTCGTACAGCATTTTCGCCACCCACAGAGAAATCAATGCCACCCGGTACACTGCCTTCGTCACCCACTAAGGACACAGAGAAATCAATGTCACCCTTGTAGTTGTACAGCACTTTCGCCATCAACAGAGAAATCAATGTCACCCTTGTACAGTACTTTTGCACCCTTGTACAGCACCTTCACCACCCATTAAGGACACAGAGAAATCAATGTCACCCTTGTACAGCACCTTCGCCACCCATTAAGGACACAGAGAAATCAATGTCACCCTTGTACAGCACCTTCAGCACCCACAGAGAAATCAGTGTCACCCTTGCACAGCACCTTCAGCACCCACAGAGAAATCAGTGTCACCCTTGTACAGCACCTTCAGCACCCACAGAGAAATCAGTGTCACCCTTGTACAGCACCTTCAGCACCCACAGAGAAATCAGTGTCACCCTTGTACAGCACCTTCAGCACCCACAGAGAAATCAATGTCACCTTTGTACAGCACCTTTGCCACCTGCTAAGGACACAGACAAATCAGTGTCACCCTTGCAGTTGTACAACACACTTGCCACCCCCCACAGAAATCAATACTCTCACACACAGTCACACAACACATTCGCCAACCAGAAAGAAATCAACACTCACATAACGCATTTGCCACACAGAGAAATCAATGTCACCCTTCACCACTCCACAGAGAAATCAATGTCACCCTTCACCACTCCACACAGAAATCAATGTCACCCTTCACCATCCCACACAGAAATCAATGTCAGCTAAATTTTCTACACAGAGACAATAAAGTTGTCTTGTATAGTATGTCACCCTTCACCACCCCGCAGAGAAATCAATGTCACCCTTCACCACCCCACACAGAAATCAATGTCACCCTTCACCACCCCGCAGAGAAACCAATGTCACCCTTCACCACCCCACACAGAAATCGATGTCACCCTTCACCACCCCACACAGAAATCAATGTCACCCTTCACCACCCCACACAGAAATCAATGTCACCCTTCACCACCCCACACAGAAATCAATGTCACCCTTCACCACCCCACACAGAAATCAATGTCACCCTTCACCACCCCACACAGAAATCAATGTCACCCTTCACCACCCCACACAGAAATCAATGTCACCCTTGAGCAGCACCTTCGCTATCCCCACAGAGAAATAAACGCTCTCAAACACCACATTCACATCCCACAGAAAAACAACACTCTCATACAGCACACCCCCAGGTCCCCCACTCCCAAAGAAAAAACATGTCTGATTTCTCACCTGGATATCTTCCAGAGTGACCATGCCGGTGGCTGCCAACTGTTCAATTTTCTGCAGGTCAGAGTCTGACGGGTCGTAGGACAGGGCAGCAAGCTCCTTCTCCAGCTCCTTGAATGCTTCAGCTGCTTGGCCTTCTTTTCTGGATAGGTCTTCCGGTGAACTCTGTAAATATAATTAAATGAATGATAATTTAAACTATACTGACTAATGTGCATAAAGATGAAAGAATCCATGCAAAAAATATGCATGTTCACAGCACAGGGTTGGGGAAAAAGAAGCATACATTTTCATACCATAGAAAGCACACTGAGACACACACACACACACTCACACACACACACACACACATACACACACTCACACACACATACACACACACACACACACACATACACACACACACACACATACACACACACACACACACACACACACACACATACACACACACACACACACACACACACACACACACACATACACACACACACACACACACACACACATACACACACACACACACACACACACACACACACACACACACACACACAGTGACAGCACTTACACTTCCAAGCAGAGAGTATGACAAGTCGGAAGAATAATTATAACACTATCACTTTTGTATCAGTATT
>OY757558.1:12249963-12279963 GCA_963584105.1 Alviniconcha strummeri
ATACTTGCATAGGCACACACACCCGCTTACAGCACCACCACCCCCCCCCCACACACACACAAAGGCTTACAGCACCGTACCGACACCCCCCACCCCCACCCACAATGTTATTCAAGTTCAACTGATGCTTGCTCATGTTTAGATTATACCCGTCCCTAATAAGCCTCATGGTTTCTGTGGACATAAAGCACCATGTTTACTTTACTTTTTTTTTTTAAATACTTTTTTTTAGATGCTACTTTCAGTGTCATGATCTGATTTTAGCCTGATTTGTTTTTGCTTGATGCAAACTGTTATTGGTAAAATGGTGATTAGTTTTACTCAATAGTCAACAAACAAGGGAGTTAACTAGTGCTCAAAAGACGTCATACGTACACAACAACAAAGATCTGAGTCACCTATGGTAACTCCCGCCTGGCATGTGAGCAAAATAATACAAAACACATAAACTCCACCTGAGGCAGATGACTCAGGTCTTTGCTCATGTGTTTGTGCAAGTTCTTTCTAGCATTAATTAGCTCCCTTGTTTGTTGATTCTGGGCCTCGTTCTGTTTCTCATTTTTCAATATTCTTTTTCCGATGAAGCTTTAGAGGCAAAAGATTGAAAAGAATAAACTGCTCATGAGAACTTTTAACAAGATTCATCTTTCTCTGCACTTTTTGCTGGATTTTTTCTTTTTACATTTTCCCCCCACTCTTGCACAGTCAGTGACCGGTACACAACAGGTGGCATGTCATCAGTGAGTCAAGTTCACTAACATGCTGTGGTCCTGTTTTTCTTTAGGGCCATTGTAGCAGGATGCAATCAACTCTGTGGCTGACCAAAGACAGGAAGTTGATAGGAAATGAAAAGACAGATTGAGACATAATCCCCGACACCCCCTACTCACATGTTTATTAATTTGAACTACAGTTGAGCTACAGTTGATAGCGAAATGTATGCTGGTGATGACTGATCTCTCACTAAAGTTGAGAACCGAATGTAGAATACTTTACTGAGTCGATTGCATCAGAGAAATCTGAAACTATTCACAACTTTCCTGTCCCAAAGTTTTTAACACTGCACAGTCTGATTCCAAAAGTCTTCTTCCTTTTTATCTAAAGTCTCAGTTTCAAATAACTGATATTAGTCTAACCTTTTGCATGTGTTTAAATGCTTTGATCTATCTGATATAGCTTGTGATGGCATTACGCAAGAGATTTGCTGCACAGATACATGAAACACCACACTCTAAGCATCACTTTCTGCCACCTTCTTCCACACACACACACATACAAATACACACACACACACTGAGAAGAAAGAAAACAAACTCTGCACATCAGTGGAGCTTTGCTTGCTTGTTCATCCAACCACTTGAAGTTTCAGTATCAGCCAACAACTAAGAACAAACACATAACCAACATTAAAGTGCCTACAATGTTAGCGTTACACAATATTAGCCCACACTCACAGCATTGACACTTGTAACCCTTTCACTCATGCATGCAGCTGTGTTCTTTTGCAACTTTCAAGTTATCAAAACAGGCCAGTGATCACAACTGCCCTTTAATATATACATCACACACACACACACACACACACACACACACACACACACACACACACACACACACACACACTCACACACACACACACACTGATAACACACACACACACACACACACACACACACACACACACACACACACACACACACACTGATAACACACACACACACACAAACACACACACACACGCCCAGCACAGACACACACAAACGCACAATGACACATAACACTCTGCCCATATCACATCCACTGATGGTGTGAGAACAGATTAACATCTGCTGCAAACAATGAAACATGCATGCTACACAACAACTTCAGACGTCAGCTCTGGCCACTGGAGGAAGCAAGGTGGCATGGTTTGAGGTGGCATGGTGGTGAGGTGGCAAGGTGGTTAGATGGTAAGGTGGCGAGAGTATGAGATGGAAAGATGGCAAGGTGGCAAAAGTGGCACAGCGGCATGGCGATGAGGTGGTAAAGTGTCGAGGACGCCTTCTGAGAGAAAGAAGATGACCTTCAGAGCACGGCAGCCTTGGTGCAGTAAAGCAGGGTTTTCACCTGACATCTGAGTGATCAAAACAAAGAAACCAAGACTGGCTTCTACGGCCGTCACAGAGCTCTTCAGGATGGTCTCTGAGAAACCTCTAACCTGTAGAATCCCATGCGAACGCAGTGTGTCTGCTTGAAAGCAGAGAATAGCGCTATACAGAAAAGTGAACAACAAGAACAACCAGATGATGCAACAGAAGCCTTTTCATTTGTGGCAGTATTTTATTTTATTTTTTAAACGCCCATACCAAAAAACGAAACAAAATGACCCCCCAAAATTAACACACTCTTAGTCTTATCAGTGTCAGTTATAACCATCATGCAAAATCTGACCAGGACCACAAAATGGAGTTTTACCAATTTTTTTTAATTTGTCCATCCTTCTGACAGTTGCCATGACCTGCAGAACACCCAACCAAGGTCACCAAAACTGGCACAGACACGTAAAGCTGCTGCCGTCATGCAAAGTCTGATGGACCTCAAATGGGTTTCCACAGCGTGAACATGCCCTCCCCATCTCCACTGCTCTTCTTTGCCCAGATGGTGCATGATGCAGCCTTACTGGAGCTGACAGCGGAAACTTCAGTGCTGGCTTGCTCGCAGAAAGATCTCTGACAACATACATGGGGCCTGGATGGTTTTGCACAGTGGCTGTTGCTGTGACTAGCGTGACGGTTACCCTGAAACGCTGATGTATCGGTGCCCTTTGACTTAAATCTGACAAGGTCCTGAAGTAAGCGTTTGCTGACCTCCTTGTTGTTCGCAGCTACAGCAGCAGCCAAATGTCTGTTGCGAGCGTCTGGACCAGCTGCTGCATGTTCACAGGAAGAGCTCAACACAGGTTCTGACAGTGCCAACTTGTTCAAAGTGGTTTCAGAATGAGTCGTACCTTGACGGCTGCTGCTCGTCCAGCTTCTGTGCTTCGGACCTTTAATGCGAATCTCCTTGCTGGCTTCTCTTGTCAAGCTTGTGGTAAGTGCCAGTCCTTGCTTGGCGACACGCCTGAAGACTGGCGCTGGTTCCTGCTGTTCTCCAGTCACTTCCTCCTTCACCGCAACCCCAGGGAGTCCACTGGGCACATCCGCTGTTCCACAGCCCTGCTCCACATCCACGCTGGGACCACCCTCCTCCTCCAAAGGACCAGGTGCTGGATCAGGAAAAAAGACAGAAAAAAAGGACAATATAAAGTACAATACACAGCACAAGTATGGTGTCACACTCATAGTTCAGGAGCTGTGTGAGAGTTGAGGTGGCCGTCCTGGGCTGTCTGTCCTAACGAGACTCATGGTTTCCGAGGTTATAAAGTAATATCGAACCATGCTCACACATTGGTCTCAGCTTGTCCCTAATATGTCAACCGACATCCGAGGACATTAAGCATCACCTGACGGAAGAAGAAGCAAGTATGGTGGTGGGAGTGGGAAGCATCACTCCGAAAGAAAAAAGAATATGGAGCAGAGGGGGGTGGGAGTGGGGGGTAGTTTCCACTCATTTCACACAGCAAGACCGGTTTTCTTCTGCATGAATGTCCAATAGTGTACTTTAAAATTATGCTGAACATTTCATTGCAAATCTTTTCCTTCCTGGCAGCAAGCAAAGCGTTCAAGGCTATATACTGACCCACCTCCAGACTTGAAACGGAGGACCTCTGTTTGCTCTGGGTTACCTCAGAGGGTACTTTAAGGTCTGTGTCGGCAGTCTGATGCCTAACTTTGGGGAGGGTCTTACAGACACTAGCCCTCTCAAAACATGTCTTGTCCAACATGCACAAGAGATCAAAATGAAGCTTAAAGTCATGCATTTTGTTCTAAAATGTCTCCCTGATCTTAACATCAGATTTCTACACTTGGTTTTGTCAGTGACGATTAGCAGGACTGACTGAGCATGTGCCCAAGTCGCCTGTACTGTATCACTGACGCTGGGTGCCAGTGGTGAAGACTCATGTCACCTGAAGACCAAGATCAAAGAGGCTTTGTGAAGCCATCTGCCCAGCTATGACACTCAACTGTGTCTTCCACATTGTGTCCTACTGGCACAAACAGGATTCTAAATTGACAATCCAATTAACAGAGCATTCCGAGACAAAAATCCTTGATTTAAAGTGCTTACAATCTTTCATGTGTTGGAGAAAGGTCAGCCCTCCTGGACAAAACACCTTCTGGCAGAGCTAGTTCCTTTAAAAAAGCTTTAAAAATCTGGCAGAGCTAGTTCCTTTAAAAAAAAAATCTGGCAGGGCTAGTTCCTTTAAGAACCACACCTTATGGCAGGCTAGTTCCTTTAAGAAAACACCTTCTACCAGGGCTAGTTCCTTTAAAAAAACAAAAACCTTCTGGCAGGATAGGTCCTATAAAAAAATATAAAAAAAATCTCCTGGCAGGGCTCATTCCTTTATGCATGTAGCAGACAAAGGATCTGAACCTGGTCCTGCAATGGTTCAAGCCATTGTTTTTAAAGAGTCTTTGTTTTCTTAATCATTTTTCATTTGGGCTCCAAGTTTTTATATTCTAAAAAATTCCCCCTTCTGCAGATTATCTGCTGACCATTATTATGAAATTCCATAGCTTTCCAAGACCTTGACTTAAACCTTCCTGAGGAGAAATGAGGCGGCAAGCAGCTCCGTCTTTCTAACCTTTGCCAAGTTTTGAAAGGCCACACGAACCCTGCTGCTGTCTGCCTACTTTGCTCACCTTGTGGATCAGGCTGCCCAGCCAGCCAGGGTTCAGGGGACTCCTCAGCAACGTCAATCTCTATCTTAACATCCGACATCATCTCTTCCTCTGCCTCCTCCGTGCCACTGACGCCAGCCAGCACAGGATGGATCGTCTGCCCGTGCCACGGTTAACAAACACAGAAATTATATCCAACTGATTGCTAATGCCCAGTCAGGCATGACAGTTATGTTAGGGTGAAATTACATGACAGGTCATTGTGTAATGGGTACATGTGACAAGTCATTGCATAATGGGTACATGTGACAAGTCACTACATAATGGTACATGTGTCAAGTCATTACGTAATGGGTACATGTGCCAAGTCACCACATAATGGGTACATGTGACAAATTTGCATAATAGGTACACATGTCAAGTCACTACACAATGGGTAAATGTGTCAAGTCACCACATAATGGGTACATGTGTCAAGTCACTATATAATGGGTATACATGTCAAGTCGCTACATAATGGGTACATGTGGCAAGTCACTACATAATGGGTACATGTGTCAAGTCACTACATAATGGGTACATGCGACAAGACACTGCATAATAGGTACATGTGACAAGTCACTATATAATGGGTACATGTGTCAAGTCACTGCATAATGGGTACAGGTGTCAAGTCACTACATAATTGGTACATGTGACAAGTCATGACATAATTGGTACTTGTGTCAAGTCAATGCATAATGGGTACATGTGACAAGTTTGCATAATAGGTACACATGTCAAGTCACTACATAATGGGTACATGTGTCAAGTCACTGCATACATGTCAAAGTCACTACATAGTGGCTACACGTGTCAAATTATTACATAATGGCTACACATGTCAATCACTACATAATGGTACAAAAGAACACCCGCTTACTGTATAGTGTTAAGAACAGTGTTGCCAAAAGACCACCAGTTCATTGTATACAGTGTATAGTGTTAAGACCAGCGTTGCCAAAAGACCACCAGTTCATTGTATACAGTGTATAGTGTTAAGACCAGCGTTGCCAAAAGACCACCAGTTCATTGTATACAGTGTATAGTGTTAAGACCAGCGTTGCCAAAAGACCGCCAGTTCACTGTATACAGTGTATAGTGTTAAGACCAGCGTTGCCAAAAGACCACCAGTTCACTGTATACAGTGTGTAGTGTTAAGACCAGCGTTGCCAAAAGACCACCAGTTCACTGTATACAGTGTGTAAAGACCAGCATTGCCAAAAGACCACCAGTTCACTGTATACAGTGTGTAGTGTTAAGACCATCGTTGCCAAAAGACCACCAGTTCACTGTATACAGTGTGTAGTGTTAAGACCAGCGTTGCCAAAAGACCAGCAGCTTGCTGTAGGTTTAGTTTTTCCCAAAGAACACTGATGATAAATTTTCTCCCTTATCAGCAACACTGAGGAACTTACAGTTGATTCCTTTCCTATTCGGCCTCTACGTGGACCAGGACGATTCGAGCGACATCGGTACAGCAGGCTCTTGGAACTGGAGTCTGGGATTGCACTAACTGGGTCAGGGTTCTCCTCGCTGGGCCAGCCATCCACAAAGTGCTGGAACCAAAGATTTAAGGGGAACATTTCTCTTTTTTTTTTTTTCTTTTCTTTCTACAACATAATTAACAATACAATTGACTTTTACCTGCAGCAAACAAGGCACAGGCAGCTAGAATGACTGTAAGTCATGTTACAGACTGTGCACAGGCATAAGCAAAACAAACCCACACAGTGTAAGTAACAGGTTACATACTGCAGGGAAACAAACCCACACAGTGTAACAGGTTACATACTGCAGGGAAACAAACCCATACAGCATAACTGGTTACATACTGCAGGGAAACAAACCCATACAGCATAACAGGTTACAGAATGCAGGCTCCAAGAAAACAAACCCATACAGCGTAACAGGTTACAGACTGCAGGGAAACAAACCCGTACAGCATAACAGGTTACAGACTGCAGGCATCAGGGAAACAAACCCACACAGCATCACAGCCACAGGTTACAGACTGCAAGAAAACAAACCCATATAGTGTAACACTAACAGGTTACAAACTGCAGGCATGTGGGAAACAAACCCATACAGCGTAACAGGTTACAGACTGCAGGGAAACAAACCCATACAGTGTCACAGGTTACAGACTGCAGGCATCAGGGAAACAAACCCATACAGCGTCACAGGTTATAGACTGTAGGGAAACAAACCCATACAGCGTCACAGGTTATAGACTGCAGGGAAACAAACCCATACAACACAACAGGTTACAGACTGCAGGAAAACAAACTCACACAGCATCACAGGTTACAGACTGCAGGATGCAGCAAAACAAACCCACACAGTATCACAGGTTACAGACTGTGCACAGGCATTATAAGCAAAACAAACCCATACAGTATAACAGGTTAGAAACTGCAGGCATGTGGGAAACAAACCCACACAGCATCACAGGTTACAAACTGCAGTTAGTTAGTTAAATGGTGCTTTGAGCCCTGCCAATCACAAAGGACTACATCAGGGCTATACAGACTGAAGGGAAACAAACCCATACAGCGTAACAGGATACAAACTGCAGGCATGTGGGAAACAAACCCACACAGCATCACACTTACACAGTTACACTTACAGGCTGCAGGAAAACACACCCGCACAGCATCACAGGTTACAGACTTCAGGATGCTGGAAAACACACCCACACAGGTTACAAACTGCAGGCATGTGGGGAAACAAACCCACACAGCATCACAGGTTACAAACTGCAGGCACATGGGAAACAAACCCACACAGTGTCACAGGTTACAGACTGCTGGGAAACAAACCCACACAGCATCACAGGGTACAGACTGCTGGGAAACAAACCCACACAGCATCACAGGTTACAAACTGCAGGCATGTGGGAAAGAAACCCACACAGCATCACAGGTTACAAACTGCAGGCACGTGGGAAACAAACCCACACAGTGTCACTAGTTAGAGACTGCTGGGAAACAAACCCACACAGCATCACACGTTACAGACTGCTGGGAAACAAACCCATACAGTGTCACAGGTTACAGACTGCTGGGAAACAAACCCACACAGTGTCACTAGTTAGAGACTGCAGGGAAACAAACCCACACAGTGTTACTAGTTAGAGACTGCTGGGAAACAAACCCACACAGCGTCACACGTTACAGACTTCAGGATACTGGGAAACAAACCCACATTCCAAAACGTCACAGGCCCAGACATTGAATTCTTCCATTAATGACCAGTAGCCACAAAGCTGGCCATTACTGGAAT
This sequence comes from Alviniconcha strummeri, assembly GCA_963584105.1. Classification (NCBI taxonomy): domain Eukaryota; kingdom Metazoa; phylum Mollusca; class Gastropoda; family Provannidae; genus Alviniconcha; species Alviniconcha strummeri. The sequence continues at coordinate 12,258,051 of OY757558.1, forward strand.
GAAATAAAGAATTATAATTTATATAAATTATGCTTCACATAACATTTTCATTCATATTTCAATTTATTACCCAGTCTTTTTATAATTATAATGCTTGTCCTCCCCATCAGGGGATCAGGAGGGCGCAACTCTGTTGTTGCGGTAAAGAAAATGCCCCTAAATTGCGTCCCCTGTTAATCTATAAATAACTGTTCAGTTCAGTTCAAGATGGTGTCTATGCGCTCGAAAAAGCCCATATGCGCTCCTCCCCGTCTCTCAGAAGTTTCTCCAACAATCTCTAGTCATGCTTACTTTACTGCAGATGTACACCCACTTCGTGATTCTGCTGACGTTGAGCTGACTATCAGGACGCCCGCAAGCTTTGATCCAGCGGAGGCATTTGTCAAGCGCTTTTCTTGGTTTGGCAAATGGGACAAAACGGACCCCCTCGCAACGCTGGGGGTACCTGCTGTCCGTGTTGCACAGTCCCCACACACATCGCCTGACTGGCATTTTGAGGCCAAAATGTAGTGAAATCGGCCAGGTCGTCTGCAGCGTTGCTCGCTGTGTTCGGCGGGGAAGTCACTTTCGTGGACACAGCTTGCCGAGTGCACTCCCCTGTTTTTTTCGTTTTTTTCTTCGTTTTTTTCAGCAGCCTGCTTAGAGCTCTGCAAAATATCGGGTGCCGCTTTTAATTTTTTTAAAGAAGAAGAAGAAAAGTTTAACGCTCAGCTTTACTTTTGCTAATGTGTGCTTTTTCATTCATCATATTTGTAGTCTTCTTTTTAATTCAACATAATCAGAGAGGAGAGACAGTGGCCGGTGCGACTGGTTGGTTTAACTGAGTGTTGCATTACGTCCACAGAAACCGTAGGCTTATTAGGGACGGGAGCCCGGGACGGCCACGTCAGCTTTCACGCAGCTCCTGAGCTCTGATTCTGAGGAGAGTCAGCGGCACAGAGTAGGAGCACTCGCTCTTGAAAGACGAAGTTAAGCACGATCGAGCGCGGTCACCAAATCAGTGGATGGGTGACCGTAATGTGCTAGGCTTTGCGCCTGGCCTGAGATTTCTCCGGAGTCAAATTACGTGCAGACTACAAAAAGGGAGGCGAGATCAGATGGAGAGGGCACCAACCCGGACTGTGACCTTGAAGGTCTCCAGGCTGGGTGCAGTCACAACTTCACGTTCTCAGGTTGGGTGCTCCAGTCAGCAATTGTCCGGGGGTAGAAAAAGATCCAAATTTATTTGTTCGTTTTTTTTTGTTTTTTTTTTTTATTATGAGTAATGCAATAGGAAAACTGGAGCATGCATAACAGACCAAAATTAAAACAATAAACAGGGACGTAAAAAGGCCACAAGGCCTACTGCCAAGTCGCTAAATCTATAGAAGGAGAATTGGCTGTAGTCGGTTCTGGGCTGAGGCCGGGTGATCTGGCCGGATAGTGTTGCAGTGCTGATGACGGGTCTTTCTGTTTGGAGGTTTCACTGAGAAATCTCTTGTCAATGTGGACCAGCTTGTGGAGGATCTTGCAATGCATATATATATATCCTGGACAATCTAAAAATTTTTATCCAGGACTGAAGACAGGGCCAAATGAGACTGGTTAGCTACCACCTAGTCCTGTCATTATAGGTTTGTGCCCTATTCCATCTTTTGTTCTAGTACTTAGTCCTGTTGTAATAGGTTTGTGCCCTACTTCATCTTTTGTTCCGCTACCTAGACCTGTTGCTGTTCAGAGTCCGTCTTGTGTTTGCGTTACTCACACGCAGCAAACACAGTCACACACACGTGTTTGCACATGCAGACGCACTCACACACCACACGTTACACACACGCCTCCCCCCGACCGAACACAATGACATCAGTTTGAAAGACGACTGAACAGCAGCAGGCAGGGGGAACATGTGAGTCATTTGTAACTGGTGGATGTGTGTCTTGTATGACAATGAAATTGTCAGGATAGATATTAAAAAGAAGTGTGACTGAATGAGTGAATGTATGCATTGTAATGATGGGTGGATGCATGCTATTTGATTAAACGCCCCACAATGGGGGGTGGGGGGGGGGGGGGAGGTGAGGTTTGCATCACTGGCCCTGTTTCATCTTTTGTTCTACTATCTAGTCCCATTGCTCTTCCAAGTCTGCCTTGTGTAGTTCAGTCAATGCCAGTTGGGTGTGTGTTCCAGCGTCAGCTTGAAGATGAAGGGTTATAATGAGTAATGCAACATGTACGAGAACATTTCCTGGCACTATTGAAGCATTTATTGTAGCGGTTTTGACAGTGGGGTGTGCATGTGAGTGTATGAGCACACTTGCAAAGTGCACGTGTGTTTTGAACATTCAATATGTGTGTGCAGGTGTATCTCTGTGGAAGAAGCTGGGATGGGCGTGAGGGGGAGAGAATGTAAGTAGACAGAGATAGCCTTTGCATGTTTATTTCAAATGTAGCGTCTTCAGCTGATGTGTGAAAGAAACTGTTTCATTTTTATGCATCGTATAATTGTTTTATTTTTTTTTAATTTGATTAGGTTAGTGTGGAAAAGCTTTGGCTTGGGGCCACATGGCCGACTGACCATAAAGTTATAAACTGTTTCTAGTGGATGAAATGAATATGAACTGCAATCAGAATAAGCGGTGATCTTTTAAATTCAGTAATACTAATTGCTATTGATGACTGTGGATGTGTAGAGCCCTCGGAGTCCATGCAGGGGAGACCAGGGCATGCGCAGTAAAAAAATAACTTGGTGCTAACTTTCTCACTCCACCGGTAATTGTGAAATAAAACCTGATTATACTGTCATCTAACCGCCAGTTTTTTGGCGTTGGTGCTCAAATGGCAGTAAGTTTGTAACAGACAACTCAAATTATATCTTCTTCTTTTGTTGTTGTTGTTATAACCACCCACATTACTTACGCCAGCACAAATAAAACCAAGTCATCTGAATCAAGACAATATTCATTTTCATTTTTAACCTGGGGCGGACACGCCTCATGTTTACATGCTGTGATGCGTGCCTGGTGCTATGTGGCTTCCACAATCTTATTAGTACCCAAACCTTTTGAGGAGTGCCAACAACATTAGTGGACAGCTGCGTGGAGATAAAGAGTGCTCCTTCAGTAACGTAACCAGTCCTGGCATAGTTTGGAGGAAGGTGCCGGAAAGCAATGCTGAGAGTGTGGACCGCCTACGAGCCAGACCATAGCAGTAGTAATGTGCTAGACTGTAAGTGTAACTGAAAGAGTAAAGTTTGTGTGCATGCTGGCAGATTTTAGGAGACGGTAGTGAAGATGGCCGGTGGCCAGTTGACATAAGCTATTCTGCTGCCATCCTGATCAGTCCCCAAGCCTCATTCCGGTCAGTCCATGATGGAAATTAAGATGAAGCCTGATCCACATTCCAATCCTCTCTTTCCGGCACCTTCCTCCAAACTCTGCCAGAATTGGTTATGCCAAGAACTCACTGACTTGCCTTTCTTAGTTTTCATCCTTTTCGTATATATACGATATATATGAGATTAAGTAATATCAGATTGATCTTACAATTATCAAGATAACAACATATGTCAGCAAGTTACACCACAACATCAGACTTGAAAAATTGAATAAACAAAAACACTGGTTTGCAGTCACAAAAACAAACATAACTATACATATGTGTCCATACACATAGTTATTTTCACCTGATCTACATCTCAAACATGCAGATAAACATGCACACGCACGTACCAACACATCTGTAACACTAAATGTCAATTACTCGCACAATGATACTCAACAGACAGTTTGGCAATCAAAATCAAATTTCACAAACTTTCAAAGTTTGGAGTTTTAATTTTTTCACAGATTCTCAGGGTGGTGAAAATGGTAGATCTATTACCTTCCCCCAGTGGTCTCAAGGTGTTGAAAATGGTAGATCTATTACCTTCCCCCAGTGGTCTCAAGGTGTTAAAAATGGTAGATCTATTACCTCCCCCCAGTGGTCTCAAGGTGTTGAAAATGGTAGATCTATTACCTTCCCCCAGTGGTCTCAAGGTGTTGAAAATGGTAGATCTATTACCTCCCCCCAGTGGTCTCAAGATGTTGAAAATGGTAGATCTATTACCTTCCCCCAGTGGTCTCAAGGTGTTGAAAATGGTAGATCTATTACCTTCCCCCAGTGGTCTCAAGGTGTTGAAAATGGTAGATCTATTACCTTCCCCCAGTGGTCTCAAGGTGTTGAAAATGGTAGATCTGTTACCTTCCCCCAGTGGTCTCAAGGAGTTGAAAATGGTAGATCTATTACCTCCCCCCAGTGGTCAGATTCTCAGGGTGTTGAAAATGGTAGATCTATTACCTTCCCCCACTGGTCTCAGGGTGGTGAAAATGGTTAAATCATCTTTCACACATGTAATAAGTTTGTATCAAAGATTTTGGTTGCACTGCATTTCACAATGCTTTCGGGCCTTGGGATTTGGTTTGTTGCTGCACATGACTTTATTAGCAGGGCAAAACCTATCCTTATCTGATCCGAACACGTAAAATGTTAAAAAACAAAACACATTTATTTAATATGACAGTAGACAACATTACTGTGATATGAAATAAGCCTTCTTTTGAACCTTTTGAGTTTGGATCTTGTTCAGAAAGCTAGCAGTCAATTTTTATTATTTTTTATTATTAATTATCTGAGTTATCGACTGGACACATATTTTTTCAGCTGGGAAAAGAGCTAAATGCAGAAAAACTGCAGCATCCACAAGCTACTTATACTACTCCCCAATGCACACATAAATGCGTGAAAAAACACACAGCTTCAGCCAACAGACTCTTTGTCTTTCTTTTTCTTTTTAGATTTTCTGCTGGCTACTGCCCCAGAGTCCCTCACAGGAAGCTCTGTTCTTTCAGTGTCAACACTCTTCTTCACTGCGTTCTCAATGCCAACATCTTCCGCACCTCTGTCCCGAGTCCTGGATTTTTTGGAACGCTTATTCACCAGTTCCTTCAGTTTGGTCTCAGTTCCCTCTGTCCCTGATTCCTTCTTCTGTGCCCTCCTGCTGGATTCAGAACATTCAACATCTCGACTGATAGCACAAGCCCCCCCTCCAGGACTGTCATCGCTGGATTTCTCTTTCTTCCTTTTCTTCTTCTTTTTGTTTATCTCCGCATCATCGCAGCCGTTGCCCTGCATGCCCTCTCTCTCGGCAGCGTCACTGCATCTTTTCTGTCTGTCTTCACTTTCCTGATCTGCCATTTCCTCCCTTTTCCGCTTCTTGCTTTTCTTTTTCTTCGACTTGACTTGCAGTTCCTCTCCAGCCCCAGAAGGAATGCATGAAGCAGTGTCGAGTTGTGTTGCTCCATCATGCGGATCCCAGGCAGCAACAGCCAGCGGCTTGGAGAGGGTTTGGCTGCAAGGCGCAGCGCTGGCACTTCTGTATTTCTCCAGCAACAGTCTCTCCTGCTCCTCCACCCGCGCCAGCTTGCCGTTCAGCTTCAGTCCATGTCTGGCCCCCCTGCGGACACAGTGAAACACAGCGTTAGGAGACCTCAAGCAGCAGACACACAGGCTAACACAGCGTCACAAGATCCAAGCCAGCACACACAGAGTGACAGACACACAGGCAAGCACAGCATTATGACACCTCAGCCAGCAAACACAGGCAGACAGCATTACAAAGCCCAGACCAGCAGACACACCAGCAAACACAATGTTATAAGATCTGAATCAACAAACACAGACACACTGGCAAATACAATGTTATAAGACCCGAACCAACAAACGGTCACACCGGCAGACACAATGTTATAAGACCTGAACCAATAAATGCAGACACACCGGCAAACACAATGTTATAAGACCTGAACCAATAAATGCAGACACACCGGCAAACACAATGTTATAAGACCTGAACCAATAAATGCAGACACACCAGCAAACACAATGTTATAAGACCTGAACCAATAAATGCAGACACACCGGCAAACACAATGTTATAAGACCTGAACCAATAAATGCAGACACACCGGCAAACACAATGTTATAAGACCTGAACCAACAAACACAGACACACCGGCAAACACAACATTACCAGACCTGAACCAGCAAACGCGGACACACCGGCAAACACAGCACTATAACTCTGTGAGACATGAGCCAGCATGCTGTTTAGTTTTGTTCCATGTCCGTCTTCCCAGCAGACACAAAAACACACAGTGCCACTGGTCTTTTAGCTGCCAAAGCAGGTGTGTTGGTGTAATATATTACAATAACTAGACTGAACATAAATGTACTGACTGGTCCCTGTGTGTGTGGGAGGGGGGCATTCACACATCAAACTTAATCAAAGAGATCCTTGATTTTTTCTAATGACTTCATTTGATTTTGAAGGGACTTCATATTTTTTACACAAAACAGTGATAGTCTGTTGAGCATCACAATTCATTTATGCACTAGAATCTGCAAAGACAGTCCATACAGCATCACACCTAATTTATACACTAGAATCTGCAAAGATCCAAGGTTTACTTGGAAGCAAGACATTTTTTACACAAAATTGTGATAGAGCATCACATTCTATTTACGTACTAAAATGTGCAAGGATCCAAGGCTTTCTTGGAAGCAAGAATTTTTTTTACACACAACTGTGGTAGAGCTGATTTATGCACTAAAATTTGCAAGGATCCAAGGTCTACTCAGCATGAGCCGGTTTGGCCTAGCAGTAAGGTGTTAGGCTGGTAAGCAGAAGGACCTGTTTGAATCCACTTTGGCTCTCCTTTCTCTTCAAAAATTGTGGTCTGTGGACACTGTCTTGTGACTTTGTCCCTCACAATTAATGATACACTAAAATGGCTCTCATCGCTGCCCATCTTAATGCAGGAGTCATTCAGGTGGTGACAGTGTAGTGATAGGTATATAATCTCCCTCTTTCCCCCACCACCATACCCCTTCCCCCCATCCCTAATAAGCCGTACAGTTTCTGTGGACATTAAGCCCCATGTTTACTTACTTATATACTTTGGTGTACTCAGAGGCAAGAGCCAAAGAAGTGAGTGCAGTGCAGACTGACCATTACCCAGACCCGGTGACTGTCACTTGTGTGCAGTGCAGACTGTTACCCAGACCCAGTGACTGTAACTGACTTGTGTGCAGTGCAGACTGACCATTACCCAGACCCAGTGACTGACTTGTGTATAATGCATACTGGCCATTGCCCAACCGCATTGACTGTGACTTGTGTGCAGTGCAGACTGACTGTTACCCAGACCCAGTGACTGTGACTTACTTGTGTGCAGTGCAGACTGACCGTTACCCAGACCCAGTGACTGTGACTTACTTGTGTGCAGTGCAGACTGACCGTTACCCAGACCCAGTGACTGTGACTTACTTGTGTGCAGTGCAGACTGACCATTACCCAACCCTGGTGACTGACTTACTTGTGTGCAGTGCAGACTGACCGTTACCCAGACCCAGTGACTGTGAGTGTGACTTACTTGTGTGCAGTGCATACTGACCGTTACCCAGACCCGGTGACTGTGAGTGTGACTTACTTGTGTGCAGTGCATACTGACCGTTACCCAGACCCGGTGACTGTGAGTGTGACTTACTTGTGTGCAGTGCATACTGACCGTTACCCAGACCCGGTGACTGTGAGTGTGACTTACTTGTGTGCAGTGCAGACTGACCGTTACCCAGACCCGGTGACTGTGAGTGTGACTTACTTGTGTGCAGTGCATACTGACCGTTACCCAGCCCCGGTGACTGTGAGTGTGACTTACTTGTGTGCAGTGCATACTGACCGTTACCCAGACCCGGTGACTGTGAGTGTGACTTACTTGTGTGCAGTGCATACTGACCGTTACCCAGCCCCAGTGACTGTGACTTACTCGTGTGCAGTGCATACTGACTGTTACCCAGACCCGGTGACTGTGAGTGTGACTTACTTGTGTGCAGTGCAGACTGACCGTTACCCAGACCCAGTGACTGTGAGTGTGACTTACTTGTGTGCAGTGCATACTGACCGTTACCCAGACCCGGTGACTGTGAGTGTGACTTACTTGTGTGCAGTGCATACTGACCGTTACCCAGACCCAGTGACTGTGAGTGTGACTTACTTGTGTGCAGTGCATACTGACTGTTACCCAGACCCGGTGACTGTGAGTGTGACTTACTTGTGTGCAGTGCATACTGACCGTTACCCAGACCCGGTGACTGTGCGTGTGACTTACTTGTGTGCAGTGCATACTGACCGTTACCCAGCCCCGGTGACTGTGAGTGTGACTTACTTGTGTGCAGTGCATACTGACCGTTACCCAGACCCGGTGACTGTGAGTGTGACTTACTTGTGTGCAGTGCATACTGACCGTTACCCAGACCCAGTGACTGTGACTTACTCGTGTGCAGTGCAGACTGACCATTACCCAACCCTGGTGACTGACTTACTTGTGTGCAGTGCAGACTGACCGTTACAAGACCCGGTGACTGTGAGTGTGACTTACTTGTGTGCAGTGCATACTGACCGTTACCCAGACCCGGTGACTGTGAGTGTGACTTACTTGTGTGCAGTGCGACCGCCACACTTCTGGAACAGCTCGTCCTCCGGAAGCATTCTGAGCAACAGTGAAGGGTACGGAATCAGTCACAACAGTGAAGGGTACGGAATCAGTCACAACAGTGAAGGGTATGGAATCAGTCACAACAGTGAAGGGTACAGAATCAGTCACAACAGTGAAGGGTACAGAATCAGTCACAACAGTGGAGGGTACAGAATCAGTCACAACAGTGGAGGGTACAGAATCAGTCACAACAGTGAAGGGTACAGAATCAGTCACAACAGTGAAGGGTACAGAATCAGTCACAACAGTGAAGGGTACAGAATCAGTCACAACAGTGAAGGGTACAGAATCAGTCACAACAGTGAAGGGTACAGAATCAGTCACAACAGTGGAGGGTACAGAATCAGTCACAACAGTGAAGGGTACGGAATCAGTCACAACAGTGAAGGGCACGGAATCAGTCACAACAGTGAAGGGCACGGAATCAGTCACAACAGTGAAGGGTACAGAATCAGTCACAACAGTGGAGGGTACAGAATCAGTCACAACAGTGGAGGGTACAGAATCAGTCACAACAGTGGGGGGTACAGAATCAGTCACAACAGTGGGGGGTACGGAATCAGTCACAACAGTGGAGGGTACGGAATCAGTCACAACAGTGGAGGGTACGGAATCAGTCACAACAGTGAAGGGTACGGAATCAGTCACAACAGTGAAGGGTACGGAATCAGTCACAACAGTGGAGGGTACAGAATCAGTCACAACAGTGAAGGGTACAGAATCAGTCACAACAGTGGAGGGTACAGAATCAGTCACAACAGTGAAGGGTACAGAATCAGTCACAACAGTGGAGGGTACAGAATCAGTCACAACAGTGAAGGGTACAGAATCAGTCACAACAGTGAAGGGTACGGAATCAGTCACAACAGTGAAGGGTACGGAATCAGTCACAACAATGGAGGGTACGGAATCAGTCACAACAGTGAAGGGTACGGAATCAGTCACAACAGTGAAGGGTACGGAATCAGTCACAACAGTGGAGGGTACGGAATCAGTCACAACAGTGGAGGGTACGGAATCAGTCACAACATGAGGTATCCATACAGACCTTTGGTCATTTCAAACAGTGGACCCAAAAGTAAAGGCAGCACAGACCATAAGTGTGTGTGTGTGTGTGTGTGGGGGGGGGGGGGGGGGGGGGGGCGGGAGTGATGTGAAGAGAAAAGTGACAAACTTTACTCACAAGTGGCGGTGGGGGAGGGGTCATGTGAAAAGAAACATGACAAACTTTACTCACAAGTGGCGGTGGGGGAGGGGTCATGTGAAAAGAAACATGACAAACTTTACTCACAAGTGGTGGTGGGGGAGGGGTCATGTGAAAAGAAACATGACAAACTTTACTCACAAGTGGCGGTGGGGGAGGGGTCATGTGAAAAGAAACATGACAAACTTTACTCACAAGTGGCGGTGGGGGAGGGGTCATGTGAAAAGAAACATGACAAACTTTACTCACAAGTGGCGGTGGGGGAGGGGTCATGTGAAAAGAAACATGACAAACTTTACTCACAAGTGGCGGTGGGGGAGGGGTCATGTGAAAAGAAACATGACAAACTTTACTCACAAGTGGTGGTGGGGGAGGGGTCATGTGAAAAGAAACATGACAAACTTTACTCACAAGTGGCGGTGGGGGAGGGGTCATGTGAAAAGAAACATGACAAACTTTACTCACAAGTGGCGGTGGGGGAGGGGTCATGTGAAAAGAAACATGACAAACTTTACTCACAAGTGGTGGTGGGGGAGGGGTCATGTGAAAAGAAACATGACAAACTTTACTCACAAGTGGCGGTGGGGGAGGGGTCATGTGAAAAGAAACATGACAAACTTTACTCACAAGTGGCGGTGGGGGAGGGGTCATGTGAAAAGAAACATGACAAACTTTACTCACAAGTGGCGGTGGGGGAGGGGTCATGTGAAAAGAAACATGACAAACTTTACTCACAAGTGGCGGTGGGGGAGGGGTCATGTGAAAAGAAACATGACAAACTTTACTCACAAGTGGCGGTGGGGTCATGTGAAAAGAAACATGACAAACTTTACTCACAAGTGGCGGTGGGGGAGGGGTCATGTGAAAAGAAACATGACAAACTTTACTCACAAGTGGTGGTGGGGGAGGGGTCATGTGAAAAGAAACATGACAAACTTTACTCACAAGTGGCGGTGGGGGAGGGGTCATGTGAAAAGAAACATGACAAACTTTACTCACAAGTGGCGGTGGGGGAGGGGTCATGTGAAAAGAAACATGACAAACTTTACTCACAAGTGGTGGTGGGGGAGGGGTCATGTGAAAAGAAACATGACAAACTTTACTCACAAGTGGTGGTGGGGGAGGGGTCATGTGAAAAGAAACATGACAAACTTTACTCACAAGTGGTGGTGGGGGAGGGGTCATGTGAAAAGAAACATGACAAACTTTACTCACAAGTGGCGGTGGGGGAGGGGTCATGTGAAAAGAAACATGACAAACTTTACTCACAAGTGGCGGTGGGGGAGGGGTCATGTGAAAAGAAACATGACAAACTTTACTCACAAGTGGTGGTGGGGGAGGGGTCATGTGAAAAGAAACATGACAAACTTTACTCACAAGTGGTGGTGGGGGAGGGGTGGCAGTGGGGTGACATGAAGAGAAACATGACAAACTTTACTCACAAGGTCTGTGTTTTGTTTTCAGTTTCCTCGTCAGAGCTGTCTTGTTCTATGTCCTCCTGTTCCATCGCCGTCTCTGTGCCATTGGTCAACAGAGAACTCTGAAACAGCCAATCAAATCTTAGTGGCAGGTCAACAAAGAAGTCGTAAACAGCCAATCAAATCTCAGTGGCAAGTCAACAAGGAAGTCATAAACAGCCAATCAAATCTCAGTGGCAAGTCAACAAGGAAGCCATAAACAGCCAATCAAATCTCAGTGCTAGGTCAACAAGGGAGTCATAAACAGCCAATAACTGCTCAGTGCTCAACAAGGAACTCATAAACAGCCAATCATATCTCAGTGCTAGGTCAACAAGGAACTCATAAACAGCCCATCATATCTCAGTGCTAGGTCAACAAGGAACTCATAAACAGCCCATCATATCTCAGTGCTAGGTCAACAAGGAACTCATAAACAGCCCATCATATCTCAGTGCTAGGTCAACAAGGAACTCATAAACAGCCCATCATATCTCAGTGCTAGGTCAACAAGGAACTCATAAACAGCCCATCATATCTCAGTGCTAGGTCAACAAGGAACTCATAAACAGCCCATCATATCTCAGTGCTAGGTCAACAAGGAACTCATAAACAGCCCATCACATCTCAGCATTAGGCTGACAGGGAATTTTGAAACAGATTCTACTCTGTATACTCTGACTCTCACTAGCCTCAGCTTAACTCATTCTATCCTGTTCTCAGCTTAACTCGTTCTACCCTGTAAGCTCTGATTCTAAGCTTAATAATAATAATAAAAATGTACATTTACCATGTGCTCATCAACGCCCTGAGTACTCACACGATACATATTAACCTAAATATGATATTCTGTACACATGTGGAGCTTAATTCATTCAACCCTGTATACTCTGATTCTCAGCGTAACTCATTCTACCTTGTATATTCCGATTCTCAGCTTAACTCATTCTACCCTGCATACTGATTCTCAGCTTAACTCATTCTACTCTGATTACCGATACCCAGACCCAGTAAATAAATGGTTCTGGTGCTGCTTACCTCTCTGAACTGCTGCATGTCTACACTGCATCTCGTACACTAAGCTCTTCTGCTGACACCCGCATGCTGGAAATCCAACAATACAAATGCAAGACTCATGGCTTCCGCACTTTCTCTTGCTTTGGACCCCACATTGGGAATTCACTCCCACAAGACCTTAGACACTGCTCAACCCTGTCATCTTTTAAAGCCAAACTGAAAACCTTCCTCTTCTCACAGTATTTCCATCCTAACTAATATCAGATTTCCACCCTAATATTAGTACCCAGTTTCTGCTACAGTGTGTGTGTGTGTGTGTGTGTGTGTGTGTGTGTGTGTGTGTGTGTGTGTGTGTGTGTATGTGTGCGCACGTGCGTGGGTGTGTGTGTGGGTGTGTGCGCACGCGTGTGTGTGTGTGCGTGTTTGTAGTGCATTTTTTGTTTTTATTATTATTATTTATATATATTAAATAATACTCTATGTAAATTGTTTCGGTAGGACTATGCTTTGCATGTATATAGAATATCATATTTAGGTTAATATGTATCATGTGAGTGCTCAGGGCGTTGATGAGCGCATGATAAATGTACATTATTGTTATTATTATTATTCACAGTGCTTATGGTGTAACCATTTATGGCAGTGGCTGGAGGAAGGTTGTTGAAAACCGGGTGACTGGAGTTGGCCCAACTGGCCAAATCAAATCTATCTTTACCTTTGTGAAGACTCTACAGGGTTATTGAGGGTAGACTGAATTGAGAGCTGAGAATCAGCCTTCAGGGTAGAATGAGTTAAAAGCTAAGAGCCAGAGTATATGGGGTAGAATGAGTTAAAAGCTAAGAGCCAGAGTATATGGGGTAGAATGAGTTGTCGAATGAGCTGACCAGAGTAGAATGAATTGACCAGGGTAGAAAGAGGTGACCAGGGTAGAATGAGTTGTAGAATGGTCTGACCAGGGTAGAATGAGTTGACCAGGGTAGAATGAATTTTAGAATGAGCTGACCAGGGTAGAATGAGTTGTAGAATGGTCTGACCAGGGTAGAATGAGTTGACCAGGGTAGAATGAATTTTAGAATGAGCTGACCAGGGTAGAATGAGTTGTAGAATGGTCTGACCAGGGTAGAATGAGTTGACCAGGGTAGAATGATTTGACCAGGGTAGAATGACTGACCAGGGTAGAATGAGTTGACCATGGTAGAATGAGTTGACCAGGACAGAATGAACCGTAGAATGAGTTGACCAGGGCAGAATGAGTTGTAGAATGATTTGACCATGGTAGAATGAGTTGAGCAGGGTAGAGTGATTTGAGCAAGGTAGAACAACTGACCATGGCAGAATGAGTTTACCATGGTAGAATGAGTTGTAGAAAGATCTGACCAGGGTAGAATAAGTTGTAAAATGAGCTGACCAGGGTAGAATGAGTTGAGTTGACCAGGTCAGAAGGAGCTGAGTTGACCACTGGTGTAGAATGACTTGAACTGACCAGGGTAGAAATAGTTGACCTGGGCAGAATGAGATGTAGAATGATTTTTGATCAGGGTAGAATGAGTTGACCAGGGCAGAATGAGATGTAGAATGAGTTTTGATCAGGGTAGAATGAGTTGACCAGGGCAGAATGAGATGTAGAATGAGTTTTGATCAGGGTAGAATGAGTTGACCAGAGCAGAATGAGATGTAGAATGATTTTTGATCAGGGTACAATGAGTTGACCTGGGCAGAATGAGATGTAGAATGATTTTTGATCAGGGTAGAATGAGTTCGGAGCCCCACCTTGATGAAGTTGCTGTAGAGTGATTTCTTGGCCACTTCTGTCCGCTCCTTCCTGTTTTTCTGCTTTCTCCGCACCACCACGCCATCCTAAAACACGCACAGCGCAGAAACTGTACTTCTCTAGTCTATGACTATGCCTAGCATCTCTAACTGCACAGCATCATGCAGTCACACTGGCCATCAAGATAAAGAACTGTCATTTTCAAAAACATTTGTGGGGGGAGGAGGGTGCGGTGGGGCAGGGGCGGAGGGAAGGAGGGGGGCTGTGAAGGGAGGAGTAGTTGATGTGACAGCCAGGCCTGAACATGTCTGAGCTGTATGTGAGAAGTGCCATTAATAAGTTTATAAAAAGCACTTTGCAAAGATATTTCTCAAGTCCCAATTGTTGAATTCTTTTCAGTCAACCACTGAAGTTGGAACAGCTGTCCCGGACTGAACAGTTTTATTTTCCTTTTCCATAAAACTTATACAGCAATGCCTTAATAACAACTTTTCAATATAATTTATAAAACAATGCCTTATTAACAACTTTTCAATATAATTTATAAAGCAATGCCTTCATAACAACTTTTCAATATAATTTATACAGCAATGCCTTAATAACAACTTTTCAATATAATTTATAAAGCAATGCCTTAATTATTTTAATAATAACTTTTCAATATAATTTATACAGCAATGCCTTCATAACAACTTTTCAATATAACTTATAAAGCAATGCCTTACAAACAACTGTTCAATATAATTTATACATCAATGCCTTAAAAACTACTTTTCAGTACAGTAGCATTTGGCACCCACTTATTAATTACTCCAAGTCCAGTGTCAGTGATTATATACATAAACATGTATGTTATAAAATTAATGCAGACAGCAAAACAAGGCTCTCTGTGGCTCCTGGGCACTGCACTATGTGGGAAGGGTGGCGTAAAGCCCCTGTGGGCAAAAAATGTGAATACAAGTTGTTTTTATAACATACTGAACCAGGACATGCTCGGACTGTTGTTATACATTCTCTACATGTTATAAATGTATGTATTTTGTTCCATAACACTTGAACAACAACAAAATTGATTTTTTTCTGATTATAATTATTTGATTGTCTTTACTTTAAACAGTCCGGTATCAACTATCAATGTATCATGTCATTAAAAATGTTAAAATCCTGATTCACAAAACATCCTTACCACTGCTTGGGAGAGGTGTTAATAATCTATGATAATATAATAACTAAATTTGTAGTGAGGTACACAGGTCATAACTGGCATAAGGTGTGACACTGTTAATAACATAGGTGTAGGTCCAAGAATTTACAGGGCCCATAATGTGTGACACTGTCATTGTCAATAACATAGAGAGGTGTAGGTCCAACAGGGCCCATAAGGTGTAACACTGTTAACAATATACTGAAGTGTAGACCTTATCCAAGAATTTACTGGGCCCATAAGGTGTTAATAATATAGTCAGATGTAGGTCCAAGAATATATACAGGGCCCATAAGGTGTAACACTAACACTAACAGTACTAACACTGTTAATAACATACTGAAGTGTAGACCTTGTCCAAGAATTTACAGGGCCCATAAGGTGTAACACTGTTAATAGCATGCTGAAGTGTAGACCTTGTCCAAGAATTTACAGGGCCCATAAGGTGTAACACTGTTAATAGCATGCTGAAGTGTAGACCCTGTCCAAGAATTTACAGGGCCCATAAGGTGTAACACTGTTAATAGCATGCTGAAGTGTAGACCCTGTCCAAGAATTTACAGGGCCCATAAGGTGTAACACTGTTAATAGCATGCTGAAGTGTAGACCCTGTCCAAGAATTTACAGGGCCCATAAGGTGTAACACTGTTAATAGCATGCTGAAGTGTAGACCCTGTCCAAGAATTTACAGGGCCCATAAGGTGTAACACTGTTAATAGCATGCTGAAGTGTAGACCCTGTCCAAGAATTTACAGGGCCCATAAGGTGTAACACTGTTAATAGCATGCTGAAGTGTAGACCCTGTCCAAGAATTTACAGGGCCCATAAGGTGTAACACTGTTAATAGCATGCTGAAGTGTAGACCCTGTCCAAGAATTTACAGGGCCCATAAGGTGTAACACTGTTAATAGCATGCTGAAGTGTAGACCCTGTCCAAGAATTTACAGGGCCCATAAGGTGTAAGTGTAACACTGTTAATAACATAATGAGGTGTAGGTCCTAGAATTTATAAAGCCCATAAGCTAAGGCATAACAGTAACACTATTAGTATTACTAACACTAACACTACAGTTAACCCTGTAACAGTACCCACCTCCCCATCCTCCACAACGATGCTGGCAGCAGCCTTGTTGAAGGCTTGGTCCCACCAGTGATGTGTGAATTCTTTGGCTGCATCGTGGCCCACCTGTACATGTAAATAATGTTTATATAATCTGGCATCACTGGGATCAGCCTTTACACACACACACACACACACACACACACACACACACACACACACACACACACACACACACACACACACACACATATATATATAGAGAGACAAATAAACAAGGCTCTCTATTACTCCTGTGCACCGCACCGTGCAGGAAGGACTTAGTATGGTGTCATTTAGAGAATGTATAACAAAGTCCAAGCAAAACAAAGGGAAATAATCTTGGCACCGGTGCCGTCGATGTGTTCATAATTAATCGATAGTGTCCCCTGATTCTGCTAAATTGATGCGTGTAGGGGTGTCCACAGGGTAACCGACTTGGAAAATGAGTAAAACGTTTCCACTAAAAAACATGCTTGGACTTTGTTATACATTCTCTCTCTCTCTCTCTAGATATATATATATATGTCACACACTAGTCCCTGACAGGAACTGAACAATCCATGTACATCTGAAGTCTGGCTGCATGTGGTGCGGATTTTCTGGCAGCTGGACACACATGTTGTTAGAATCTGTCGTTACACGTCACATTACACTGTGAAATCTACAGTTACAGCCAAACTACAGCCGTGTCGTTACCCATCTGAATACAGTGAAACTCTGTTATAGCGAGAGCGGACGGCCCAGGCACATTTTCTCGCTATTGCTGAGTTCTCGTTATTCCCAAATGACGAATTTACCAAGGGAAACAAAGGGAAATAATCTTGGCACCGGCGCCGTCGATGTGTTCATAATTAATCGATAGTGTCCCCTGATTCTGCTAAATTGATGCGTGTAAGGGTGTCCACAGGGTAACCGACTTGGAAAAAATTCCAGTTCGAGTCTCCAAGGATGAAGCCTTTTGTTGTTTTTCTTTGTTACCGGCCACCACGAGATGTGCCCTACCGGGAACTTGACAATGATGT
Organism: Alviniconcha strummeri; assembly: GCA_963584105.1. Taxonomy (NCBI): domain Eukaryota; kingdom Metazoa; phylum Mollusca; class Gastropoda; family Provannidae; genus Alviniconcha; species Alviniconcha strummeri. Next base: position 12,275,398 of record OY757558.1, read on the forward strand.
GGGTGTGGGGCGAGAACTTTTGTGACCAGGAAGGATAGAAAATATCTCGTTATTACCGAGATGATTATCCACTAACTCTCGTTAAACCCAATGGTTTATTCTTAAAGATTAAGAAGGATAAAAAATGGGGATTGAAAAATGTCTCGTTACTACAGTGTTCTCGTTATTACAGTTGTCGTTATTAATGGACTCCACTGTACACTGTTGGTCACACACACACAAAGGCATACAGTACTTTGAGTAAATTATGTAACATATCAGAAATAACTAATTGCCCAAAATATGGACAAATTATATGATCAGAATAAAAAACAGAAGCAGTTTTCTTCTTGTATCTGTTTTATAAAAAAATTTTACTAAATATTCTTTTTTACATAAGTTATAAGATTACAATAAAATAACTAAATGAAGTAAATGACAGACACTTTTTTCTTTTCTTTTTTAAACAGAACTAAAAGCACAACAGAACTGCCACTGATAAATTAATAACAACATTAACAATCATGGTGTTAATATAATAATAATGGAGCAGATGGAAAAGGGTCCCAAAAAATGTGAAGATGGAGAGAACAGGAAGGAAGAAGTTCAAGAACTTAAGAAGGAGCAGAGGCAGAAAACACAAATTGAAAACCAGAACTCTGATGATTTGTTTGTTTGTTTTTAAACAAAAAAGGAAGAAACTAGAAAGAGAGAGGAACTCAGGAAGAAAATGAAGAACTAATAATATCAGTATCCAGTTTCTGCTACAGTCACTGTGTGTGTGTGTGTGTGTGTGTGGTGTGTGTGTGTGTGTGTGTGTGTGTGTGTGTGTGTGTGTGTGTGTGTGTAGTGTAGTGTAGTGTAGTGTGTTTTATTTTGTATTATATAACTTTATGTAAATTGTTTTGGTAGGACTATGCTCTACATGTGTATAGAATATCATATTTAGGTTAACATGTATCATGTGAGCCCTCAGGGCATTGATGAGCGCATGATAAATGTACATTATTATTATTAAGAACTGAAGAAGACAGGAGAAGAACTCAAGAAGACTAAACAGTAAACTTGTGAAGTCACTAACCCCAGCAGTGTCGTGCTTGATTTTGACTCGAATGGCCTGACTGATGCCATGTTCTCATGGCCCCCAGACCTGCACCTGCACATATTAACTATTATGCAAATTACATTACATACAACACTCAACAGTGATAACAATATTCATGACAGTAATTACACACAAACACTGAGACAGTGATACTGATATACTGATAATCATTACACTTTTTGCAGTTATATACACACACAAAAATGTATGCATAGTTGAGTAGATCTATCTGACACCTTAAGCTAGCACAAGTACACAGTACACACAGTCACACTAGTCTATACACAGAAGTAAACTAAGCAATGGAGAGCTAGAGGCTGAGCCAGTGATCACACTAGACATTACTTTTAAACTGGTATGACATATATATGAGCTGTGACAAAGGTCGTGATCTAAAGTGGGACACACTGCCTCAAAATCAAACTCCCAGTAAGCTATTTTCAGTCTTACATTAGAAAGTGGTATGTTTCAGTAACTATTTCAATCATCAAAAATGGTTTTGATCCAAGTGTGTGCTGTATGGCATCAAACGGGGGTCAGGTCAGGTGTGGACGTTTGTAACAATGGACACAGTGAATGTCATAATAATACAGAGAAAAACCATTTGTATGCAATTTTAATGCTTCTGGTGCATTTAAGTAGCTGCTAGTAATAAAATCAGAGCAGGCAGGCAAACAAATTCTGCTTTAAATGTAAAGTATTATGTAATCACTGTGTCAAATTTTGCGCTCAAGAATCTAGTTCTACAATAATCATTTCAAACACATAACAACTTCAGTAAAGTTTTCAAACAAGGAACACTTTATTTCATAGTAACACTGTAATGATAAATGCAAAAAAAATGCAAGGCAGGAGGCATATTCACACATTCCAGCTTGTTTAAGTGGACGAACGTAACACTATGGCAGTGGAAACAGTCTATGAAAACCAAGATACTATTTCACCCAGACTGACCAAACAGCACACAACTGTAGTGAATCTAGGCACAGTAACAGTATGATATGACAGGTTAAACTTAAAGGAGCGACTTTTCTGAACATGCAGATCACATTAAAACTCTAGGACAATTTATAAGACACCCCCCCCCCCCCCCCCCCCCCCCCCCCCAAAAAAAAAAAAGAGAAAAAAAAAAGACAAAAAAAGACATCCTTTCAAACTAAACCTGTCAATCACTGTCAGTGAAAAACTGCTGCCTCACTTTGCACTCAGTGTCAGGGAAACATTTTTTCTGTTGCAATCAAGAAATCCCAATAAGATAAGTCCGGTGGTGAGAGCCTGAAGAACATGCTTCCTTTTTGTGTGTGAAGAACTGGATCCATACATGATTTTCTGCTTGGCACACTTCCAGAACCTGCCACAGTTATCAAAAGTAACATAATTTAATACAGACTTGAATACCAGGGACAGACAGACGTCATCTAATGTATGCTTACTAAAACTAAAAGAAAAACAACACATTAAAAATGTGATCAGGTCACAAAGTATGGCATCTTTAAGTCAGATACCTGTATTAATTTTTTCAGTATGTAAAAAAGGAAAACAGAAAAATGATACATGTACTTTGGACTGCAACAATCCTAAAGTGCCCTTACATACCAAAGGTCTTTATTTATACAAGAGCAGTGACAATTTTTATAATAAATTGTAAGACAATCTTCACCACCCACCCCCCCACCCCCACCACCGGCCCCAAAGTCGGCCTTCATGCACAGTTAATCAATAAAAATAAAAATAAATTTACAGTGGCAAGTCAACTATTACATGTAACGCGGAAAGGAAACAAAATTAAGACTGCAAAACAAAGGAAGGGGGACGGGGGGTAGCACTGTGCCCATGTCACGTTCACCTGCTACAAAGTTTACAGAGTACTTGTTTAATATGCACAAGCCTCCAGTCAGACGTAAAAGTTTGTAAACAACCACTTGAAGGGTAAGTAAGCTGTGAGCCATTTCAACTTTTAAATCGACGCTTACCTAAATCAGCAATAATTACAGACATAGACGGACTGCAGACTAACGTAAGAAAAGACATCTGGACACACGTAACACAGACACAGTCACAAACTGTGTCAAAATCTGAAATTGCCCCCTTCCCGCCATAATACGATGAAGTAAACAAAGCACACTACCAGTGCCATTTATATCACTTACTAGGGGCTAAGAAAGCATTTGTTTGGGAAAATATATGATGAGGACAGAAATTCGACACTTATGTGGGTCGTTCGTAACATTTAGGACATACGTAACAAAACAAAATAACCGGACACAGTCAGAATACTCACCGCCACCCCTTCGACGAAACCATTGTCAGCGACAAGCGGCCATGTGATGTCAACAGGAAGGCCAGTGGTAGTTTTAGAAGCAGTCAGCAGTATTAAATGTTTGCGATGCCGATAAAATTTGCAAAGGTCGTTCGTAACAAATGGACAAAGTTTCAGATTTTTACGTCTGGGTAAAAAAAATGAAACACGGAAATGCCCCCAGTAAAAACATCGACTGCTTTCGGTGCGCGATTGATATGCAAATAAGAGAAGCGAAGGTCCGCAGTGAATGCAATGGCGGACGGTATCAGACGATCTTTAAACTTACGGGAAATTTGGACACAGTCCGTTACGAACGGCCAGTGTATTTTCAGTTTCGTTTTTTTGGTTATGAAACGTCACGCATGGCTTACAATTCGACTGGATACTAAATTTAGATTATTCAGTAGTCAAATGGTGCACAAGTTGTGAAGAATAGTTCAGCTGGTTAGTTGCGGTTTTGAGCTGAAGTCAAACAACCCACGTTGTCCCACTTTCCGGAAGCCGCTTTTCGTCGATTTTCGTCAAGTATTTTTGTTTTTAATCTCTTCTTGGTGACCAAAGCTGCCAATTTTTACTTTAACTACTCATCAATGCATACTGAATAAAAGCAACCACAGTTTCATGTAACTCTAGTAAGACGAAAATAAATAGGAGCATACAAACATACCCGGGTTAAGCGGGAGCACCTTTTGTCACAGGCTCATATGATATACTCTATTTATAACTGGTATTTATAACTAAGTATAAAGTACAAGATGACAAAAGTGGTTCATGCCCCGTCCCTAATAAGCCGTATGGCTTCTGTGGACGTTAAGCACCATGTTTACTAGTGGTTCATGGTAACTGGTCACATACATACATGTATGGCCGTCTAGATCACTAGTACTTTTGTAGTGAGTACTACTACCGTACTACGTCACTACTACTACTGGTATTAGAGCTCTACCAGAAACCACCCTGCTCCCTTCCCCGTCTAGAAACACACACACACACACACACACACACACACCCTTGGTTGTATTTAAAGATCCTGTAATCCACATACTTCTTCATGTCAGAGTTCAGACTTCAGAGTTTTGATCGTTATGGAAACACCGTCAATCCACTACGGACTGCCACCCGAAGCACCATCTAACTCAAACGTGCGCACTTCCCCCCGTCACAGTTATACCTAAAGTTA
>OY757558.1:12283021-12328327 GCA_963584105.1 Alviniconcha strummeri
AGCAAAGACTAATGGATCAATTTATACAAGAATGGCAAAGCAGAGTAGCAGAAAATAGTGTTTGTAGTAATTATCGTTTATTTAAAAAGAAATTTTGCTTTGAGAAATATCTAACCTATCTCCCATCTATCCTAAGACAAAGAGTATTGAAATTTAGACTTAGTAATCATAGACTGCCAATCCAGCAAAGACGATCGTTAGGTATTCCAAGGGATGAAAGAATATGTACTGTTTGTGACAGTGGTGAGGTAGGAGATGAATTTCACTATTTGCTTAACTGTTCCAACGAAAATGTCAAGAGAAACCGTACTAAGTATGTTGATAAATATTATACACATCATCCCAACGTGCCCAAATTTTGTAGTCTCATGAATATGACGTCAAAATCTAAGAATATCAAGCTTGCTAAATTTATTATTTGTATTCTTGAGTTATTTTGATTAAGCCAATAACGAAACACAACGAAAAAAAAAAAAAAAAAGAAAAAAAAAAAAAAAAAAGAAATAGTTAATTTTCACGCCTTAGCCTTACATATTTATAACAACTTTGATTTGTGTTTGAGCATTTTTTTTTTATATATATATAAAGTGTGGTAGTTATTATTAGTAGAACGCATGTACTTGTTCATAAGGAATGTCGTGTGCGAATGTAACTTCGCTTTCTAGCCCCCAGGGCCAAAAGCTCAATGAAACCTTTTGAAAAGCTTTGAAACCTTTCAAACCTTTGACACTGGTCCACGAAGTAGAAGCGTGACAGCAGTCACAGCCGTCGTCGACGATGACAAAGGAGGTTGACAGACGACACGAGCAGCCCCGTGCCAGCAACAGAGTAGGTGAAGGGTGTCGGCAGATGTCACAGACTGCAGCAGCGAAGTTACGACGCCACACCGCAACACCAGACAGGTGCGGTGCCAACAGGCAGCAACCGTCGACCAGTCGCCAACGTAGACATGGCAGTGACGAATAAAGATGAACTGATAGATAGATGATTGATGGCAAACTCCAAGCACTGGTTTACGCCGACATCCTTCCTTCAACCACTGCCGTATTTAGTTACGCCATAGGGTCTAGAAAACTGTCAGCTTACGAGCAGTTTTTTGTTGGTGCTCAAACAGTAGTAAGTTTGTTACAAACAACTCAAATAAAACAAGGCGTGTCATTTATAGCCGCCAACAAAGTTTACACCAGTACAAATAAAACACAATGGTTTGAATCGAGACGGAACTCCGTCTTTCACCCGGGTGGATGCGTCTCATGTTTACGCGCGTGCTTTGGCGCTAGGTTGCTTCTACAGTCATTATTAGTACCCGAACCTTTCGGAGGGCGCTGACCGCGTCGCTGGACAGCTGCGCGGAGATAAGGAGTGCCTCCTTCAGTGGCGTAACTAAATCTGGCAGAGTTTGGAGGAAGGTGCCGGAAAGCGATGCTCGGAATGTGGATTGATAGTAGACGAATGTCGACAGACGATAGACGTTGACTCGATAACAAGAGTGATCAATAGTTGGATCACTTGATAACTGGAGGGGTCGATAACTGGAGTCCTGCAATCAGATATATACTGTATGAAATTTCCCCGAATAACAACCTAGTCCTGCTTAAACATACACTATTTATGTTCACTCTTCATTGTGCACTGCAGTGTCCCATCAGGTCACGCACTATACTAATTCACAACCCATAATAATTTAACAATCATCTTATCATTCAATAATTTCTATGAAAATATTGAAGTTCAAATGATAACAACTGCCACCAATATAGATATAGATTTAGGGACTTGGCAGTAGGCCTCGCGGCCTTTTTACGTCCCTTCTTATTATTTTAATTTTTTGTCTGTTATGCATGCTTAAATTTTCCTATTGCATTACTCATTCTAATCAAATATGTATGTAAAATATCACAATGTCCGCAACAGAGACCCTTCTAATAATTTAGCACAATCCACCGTGTCAATTCTGTTCACTCACTCACACACACACACACACTCACACACACACCACACACACACACACACACACACACACACACACACACACACACACACACACACACACACACACTCACTCACTTATCACGTGCAGCCGCTCACCCTGGCCAGCATACGCCATCTTGTTAACCTCACTTCATAACAAAAGCCGAACTCACAAAAAGCCGGTTTGGCCTAGCGGTAAGGCGTTAGGCTGGTAAGCGGAAGGACCTCGGTTCGATACCGCTTCGGCTCTCCTTTCTCTTCAGAAAGGTTGTGGTTTGTGGACGCTGTCTTGTGACTTTGTCCATCACTTCCACTGAAACATTAAATGGCTCTCATCGCTGCCCATCTTACAGGGTTCCAGGCGAGATCAAAAGATCAAGAGATCTTAGAGGAGGAGGAGTGGAGCTGGACCCTCACTTTTGCCCAGAAGAGATCATGAGTAGGGAGGTGGAGCTGGGCTGAGCAAGTTGGACGTCTTTTTGCTTCGAGTTGTCCAAGTTGTTCGTCAACAGCGGTTGCAACGGACATTGTCTTAGTGATTCTGTCCAGCACAGCAGTTGAAAGAGCAATTGCGCAGTGCACAAGTCGCTTGGCAATGGCGAAGGGACACCGCCTTAACACTTCATTGTTCTGGCGGCGGTCCACGGTCTCTCCGGTCTTTTTCGGACGGTTTCCGCAGTCGAGCCTTCACTTTGTCGTCCCCTTCCCACTCTGTCCCCGTCCCTAATAGGCCATCTCGCCTCCGTGGACGTAAAGCAACATGAAAGCCATCTTAATGCAGGAGTCCTTCTGGTGGTGACAGTGTAGCGATAGGTATATAATCTCCCTCTTCCCCACCTCGATGCCCCCTTCTCCGCGTCTCTAATATGCCTCATGGTTTCTGTGTTTACTTACTTACTTATTTACAAAGAAAGCGATCTGCGGCACCCGCGCGCGCGGTGTGGCCCACAAAATACACCTTCCCAAAATGTGCATAAACTTATGAAAAGCCGTCCGGCCTTGTCCTTGCTCGTCATGCTCGCCTGACTCTACGTCACTCGACTGACCCCCCCCCCCCCCCGCCTCCCCCCCCCCTCCCCCCCATCGTTTCTCCCCTAACAACTCCGTATCATGCATACCGCCACGCTCATACTATATCCAGAGATACAAAACCAAATAATCAAGGAAATAATTATACAGACAACAAAACATAAAATGCCTAATCTACTTCCACACACACAAAACAAATATCGGCCCTCGGCCCCCCACGCAATGAAGAAGAGAATAGATTCTGATTGACCAGCCGACTCGTGATAGTCTGCTCCGCTCCGCTCCTCACGTTCCTCGAATCGAACGTTAACGGAATATATAAATACTACACCATTCTACCGAGCTTCCCTGTAATTAACTTACAGAACAGAGGACTTGAACAGAAATCACACTGCTGACGACCGGGACCCAACAAAGAAACGCTTTGGCGATCCAAACGGCCGCCCCTCTCGGAGATGGACGACAGACTGGCTACTCAAGCTCATTTCGCTCCATACGTCGACAGAAGTCATTCTACTTCCCATTGGTTGACTTAGCCCACGTGACCTATACATGTCCGACCGGACTCAAGGGCCTACCGTGCAATCGCGGACCCACTGCCTGTACGGTATAGAATCATACAACTGCTGTTCAAACAAACAAACAAACAAAACACTTTGAACACAATTCACCGTCTGTCAGTTACCTAACCCAGGTGGACGTGACGCTAGTGTCGGGGGCGGGGATAGCTCAGTGGTTAGAGCGCCGGACTCATGATTGAAAAGCCGCGGGTTCGAATCCCTGCTGGAGCGGCGGGAGAATTTTCTTCTCAAGGGTCGACTTTCTGTGCTGACTCTTATTTCGGTATCCGTTCCACCCCCGTGTTACCGCAGTAGCACGTAAAAGATCCCGGTCATTCTGCCAAAATTGCAGGTGGCAGGTTAGAGCTAAACACGCATACACTTTATGTATGTGGCTTTGCATCAAGTGACATGGAGCATGGTTGTATGGTGTTGCGCCGAGACGGCTGCAGTTTCATGTGGCGCCAGCCATGCCAGCGCTGTAAGTACTGACACCACTTCGGTGGATATTCAAAAAACGCGCTTTAGAGCTAGTCACTCATGTAGAACCACATGTGAGCGCAGTGAGTCTGCTCAAGAGAGCGGAGAATAGCGCACACACAACACATACACACACACTACACGCACGCACATTTGCTCTCTCATTTCTAACATCTGTGCAGTTTCTTGTTGTACAAGGCTTGGGGCTTGGGAATATTCCTCGACAAAAACACACAAAAAAAACGTGCAAGCTGGCGGATGTTATATTTGCAAAACATATGAAAGAATCAGTGAGCGAATAGAAAGTGTGCGATTCGTTCATTGATCGTGTTTGACGTTCAAGAAACACTACAACTTGATGGAATAAAACTTAGAAACATCTGGCATATTCTGTTGAAATGTTATTTTAAGAATGCTAAAAAAAAAATCTATAAAACAAAACAAAAACAAAACTAACCGCTCGCCACGACGATCCCATGTCATTATGAGATCACATTTCAGGCAAGCACTACAATTACAAATTAACTGATGCCAGGTGAGAGTTACCGTAGGCGACTCAGGTTTTGTTTTGTTGATGTACTTGTGTTAGGACTTCGAGCGCTAATTAACTCCCTTGTTTGCTGAGAGTCGCACAGTTGGGTTAAAACAATACAACAGGGTGGGCATCACATAAATGCCTGATCTCATATATGGATCGTGAGCATACGGGTTATTAATATTGCGAATGGCGCAGTTAGATGGATCATTTATGACGGCTGGCTGTTGTAAACTATTTGCTTGTAAATATCGCTAATAGTGCCGTTCGATGAGTCATTTATGATGATGTTTGCAATAAGGATGTTGTAAACTACTTGCTTGTTAATGTCGCGAATCAGTAGTGCAGTTAGATAAATCATGTGATGTTGTAAACTATTTACTTGTTAATATCGCGAATGCGTAGGCTGTGAGTGTGTGTGAGTGTGTGTGTGTGTGTGTGTGTGTGAGTGTGAGTGTGTGTGTGGTGTGTGGTGTGTGTGTGTGTGTGTGTGTGTGTGTGTGTGTGTGTGTGTGTGTGTGTGTGCGCGCTGGATGGCTTTCCAACTGCCGTTAGATGTCAATGTTTATAACCAACCTGTTGCCATTCTGATTTGTGTGGCCACAAAATAGCTCGACGACATTCGATCTTCACAGACGAAAAACGTTACTCACATTGGCCTGGTTTATGCCATTCACATCGTATCTTTATAATCATGCTATTGATTTCGTTTTTCTCTCTCTTCCCCCCCCCCCCCCTCCCCCGTCACAGCCCTGGCCATCCCCTCGTCCGACGCTAGGTGTGTGTGTGTGTGTGTGTGTGTGTGTGTGTGTGTGTGTGTGGGTGTGGGTGTGTGGTTAGTGTTACTGTAAAGCGCCCTGTGCTGCCACCTTGTGTGGTAGATGGCGCTCTAGAAGTCCTCTTTCTTTTTCTTCTTATTAATACGTGGACTGAACTGCAACCCAGTGTCGCTTCCCTAATGGTCGCTGACGTAATGCACACCCTTCCGAAACTACTCCCCAACATCACAGCACAACAATGGTTATCCTTTCACACCCATTAACAATTAACAAACACAATTCTACCTATCACATGCAAAATTCATTCGATTCACACACACGACTTAACTAAGGCATGTACACGGAGGACATTGATCAAATCAGTCACAAAAAATACATGATGACATTTCAGGACAATGAGGAACAGCAATATGATAAGAGCTAGGCGATGACCCAGTCACACTGTTAATGAAACAACACGAGACGCAGTTCCCTCAAAACTATGTAGTAGCTCAACGGCACGAGCTCACTGGGCTAAGAGCACCGGTCGAACCAGTAACACAGCGACGACAGGACACTGGTCCACGAAGTTGAAGCGTGACAGCAGTCACACCCCTCGTCGACGAGCGGCGGGAGAATGTTCTTTTCAAGGGTCGACTTTCTGTGCTGACTCTTATTTCGGTATTCGTTCCACCCCCGTGTTACCGCAGTAGCACGTAAAAGATCCCGGTCATTCTTCCAAAAGTGCAGGTGGCAGGTTACAGCTAAACACGCATACACCTTATGTATGTGGCTTTGCATGAAGTGACATGGTGTACACAGGACTTGCGCCGAGACGGCCGCAGTTTCATGTGGCACCAGCCATGCCAGCGCTGTAAGTACTGACACCACTTCGGTGGATATTCAAAAAAACGCGCTATAAAGCTAGTCACTCATATAGAAACACATGCGAGCGCAGTGAATCTGCTCAAGAGAGCGGAGAATAGCGCTACATAAGCATCATCAATCAATCAATCAATCAGTCAGTCATTGTGAATTGATGAGAAATGTATGAGAATGCAAGTGGAAATGACATATAGGCAAGGTGATAGTCCTATATCTTAGCACGATTAGACTGGCGCACACACAAACGTTACAGATGTAACAGTATGTAACTGCATTGACTGAGGTTTACTAAGTGCTCATTCTCTTTATGGGTAGACACAGACTTCATAACACAAGCTGCAACTGACTGTGCCGAGAAAAAGAGATTCTACCTACTGATTCAAACCGATGTTTGAAACACAGTCAGACAACATCACTGACAGACGTGTGTGGACAGCAGTGCCACGGTACCTTGTTCTGCTGAGCCACTGACCAGCCTCGTCTTTCTGAATTAAAGACTGTGGAACTGCGTGGAGTACACACACACACGCACGCACGCACGCACGCACGCACGCAAGCACATTTCTCTCTCATTTCTCACATCTGTGCAGTTTCTTGTCGTACAAGGCTTGGGAATATTCCTCGACAAAAAAAAAAAAAAAAAAAAAAAAACGTGCAAGCTGGTGGATGTTATATTTGCAAAACATATGAAAGAATCAGTGAGCGAATAGAAAGTGTGCGATTCGTTCATTGATCGTGTTTGACGTTCAAGAAACACTACAACTTGATGGAATAAAACTTAGAAACATCTGGCATATTCTGCCTGAAATGTTATTTTAAGAATGCTAAGCCACTGACCAGCTTCGTCTTTCTGAATTAAAGACTGTGGAACTGCGTGGAGTACACACACACACACACTCTTACTCACTCACTCTCTCACTCACACACACACACACACACACACACACACACACACACACACACACTCTTACTCACTCACTCTCTCACACACACACCACACACACACACACACACACACACACACACACACACACACACACACACACATACACACATACACACACACACACACACATACACACACACACACACACACACACACACACACACATACACACATACACACACACACACATACACACATACACACACACATACACACATACACACACACACACACACACACATACACACATACACACACACACACACACACACATACACACACACACACACACACACACACACACACACACACACACACACACACACACACACACACACACACACATACACACACACACACGCACGCACATTTCTCTCTCATTTCTAACATCTGTGCAGTTTCTTGTTGTACAAGGCTTGGGAATATTCCTCGACAAAAACACACACAAAAAACGTGCAAGCTGGCGGATGTTATATTTGCAAAACATATGAAAGAAATGTTATTTTAAGAATGCTAAAAAAAAAAAAACTAAAAAAAAAAAAAAAACGCTCGCCATGACGATCCCATGTCATTATGAGATCTCATTTCAGGCAAGCACTACAATTACAAATTAACTGATGCCAGGTGAGAGTTACCGTAGGCGACTCAGGTATTTGTTGTTGTACTTGTGTTAGGACTTTCGAGCGCTAATTAACTCCCTTGTTTGTTGAGTCGCACAGTTGGGTTAAAACAATACAACAGGGTGGGCATCACATAAATGTCTGATCTCATATATGGATCGTGGCAGCATACGGGTTATTAATATTGCGAATGGCGCAGTTAGATGGATCATTTATGACGGCTGGCTGTTGTAAACTATTTGCTTGTAAATATCGCGAATCAGTGGTGCAGTTAGATGAATCATTAATTTGATGTTGTAAGCTATTTACTTGTTAATATCGCGAATGACGTGGTCTGGTACAAGGACTTTAAAAAGGCGGCGTTGTCGTGCCACCAGCATCGTCTCCACCACGCGACGTCGTCGTCACAGCATCACGTAAGGAAGTTTTGGTCTTTGCCATCGATTTATCGTAACAGGATGCGGTTCCGCCAGTATGAAACTCCTGAGGGAGTCCATTACTTGTCCGTGGTGCTTTTGGGGCGGAATTGAAAGAAAAAAAAAAAAAAAAAAAAAAAGAAGAAGAAGAAAAGAAAAAGAAAAAGAGGAAATGTCCATTACTTTTTATATCTATCAGTATATTTATCTGGTATTGTGAATCAGACGGAATGGTCGACGATACCAGCATGTCCTAACCTAGCTGATATGCTTTTGTTGTTTTGTTTTGTAACGGGACAACATATTAGTCAATAGACTAAAAAGCCGACCATGTATGTTTGTCTTTGTGCATGGACTGACTTTGTAGATTTGATTCGAGAAAACGTTTCCATGGTAATAATGATAATAACTCCTATATATCGCTATACCCCGTACAAAGTTGACTGGGCGTAAAACACCTAGTTACCTACTTACCCCGTACAAAGTTGACTGGGCGTAAAACAGTTACTAATTACTTACTTACCCCGTACAAAGTTGACTGAGCGTAAAACATCTACTTACTTTAGGTAGGTCCAGCCAAATTTTGAAAAGCAAGCAATTCAATCCATTAATATGTGATATTAAAGAGGGTCACAAGGCAAGTACAGAAACCAAATTTATCTATAATATTTTTTGAGATATCACCCTTCAAATAGTCATCATTTTAGGCGTTTTATGCGCATTTTACAAAATGCCATTTTTGTATGGCTCTAGCATAAAAAGTATTGGTCACACATCCACCCAGCTTGTTTTACACAGTGTCTGCACAAGATTAAAACAGTTTTTTCAGTAGTCATCCTTACTCAAATTTTGGAGATGCAGAGTGCCAAAAATTGAAAAATCACTAATTTTGACATTGTCCGATCGCCAATCTTTGACGGTACCATGACAAGATCAAACATAACATGGGAATGGAAAGATGTACAACCATAATTCTGGTATCAACTGATTCAGCATTAATTAGACAATACTAATTCACAAGTCTAAAGAAGTGCAAGCTAAATTTTACCAACAGAGGCAAGTTTCCATGAGAAAAAAGGGTGCAAATATACCGCGAATCTTTGATGGTAATAGCATTAAAGCAAATCAAACTCTGGAATGGAAAGAGATACAGCCATGGTTCTGGTATCTGCAGATTCAGCATTAATCAGAGAAGGGAAATGCACATCATATGGAAATTTAGGCAAATTTTAGATATTATATGTAGACTTGTTTGAATGAGGAAAAGAAGTTAATAACTGCAGTCCAAGTGTGGCCTCGTGGTAGATGTTGAGGCCTGCCTCACTTTCTAGGACCAATTCTCTCCTCAAGATGATGAAACTGATCATCCTCTGAAATCATTAACAAAGAAATATATAAACAAACAGGTAAAAAAGATTTCTTTCAACATAAACAGCACACTAACACTTAATACTCACCAATTAAATACACTTAATACTCACTGATTAAATCATCAAATTCTGAAGTTTAGTTGTAAATAACACTTACTTGACTTTGTGTGAATCATGCAGTAATAACTTGAGAAATAAATAAATCAGAACGGTACAAACAGAAGGAAGCAGACAAGAACTAATTTTCAGGTATCTGACTACTACTATCAGTCTCAGCTATTGAAAGAATCCCAGAAGCAAAAACCCGACACTCTCGCCATTATTTGACAATACTTAAAAACAAAAAAACTTCCCTACTTTAGTTTAGATAAAAGACCTGGATTATTAAGGAATAGTAAACTAACAGAAATTGGAGTCCCACATCAATGACATTAAAAAAGATTACATGCTCAAAACTGTATTTAACGTTGCTCTGTGAGTATTTTATTTTCCCCAACCCCTACCACCCCCACATTTGATGTGGCTCTTGAAGTGAGTGTGTGTGTGTGTGTGTGTGTGTGTGTGTGTGTGTGTGTGTGTGTGTGTGTGTGTGTGTGTGTGTGTGTGTGTGTGTGTGTGTGTGATATGATTATTTTCATTTTGTTTCTTGTTCAGTCTTTCTTACTGACTTAGTTACTTCTGTCTTGTTACCATAGTCTTGTCTTGTCAATCATGCTTGCAAAATGTTAAACAAAAACCAGAAAACTTGTCATTATTACTCTCTTTTTTTTACCCTCCCCCGCCCCCTTGTAATTATTATTATATGCAAAGATTGAAAGAATCATGTAATTTTTTAGCCAGTGTGCCGGGTGTTCCATGTGCACAAAAGGTGGAAGAGAAAGAAGGGGTGGGGGGGGGGGGGGGGGGGGGAAACAAGAAATAAATTCTTCAGAAGCTAATACAATTCCAAACTCTCAATATAACATTAATTTTGGTTGGTGGCTCGCTTTTATTTTGTTTTGTCTAGATGAGCAGAGCTATTATAAAAACTAAAAACAAAAACATATGGGTCGTGACTGTATGATTATGAATGGTAAGAAAGCTGAGCTTAAAGCAATACGGGACAAAAGAACTGAAGTTGTATTAATACGTTCTAAAGCTCGTAGATAGCGCATGGTGAAAAGGTTACTAGCTACCTTTGTAGTTTGGAAAAACGACACCGTATTAGTAAAAATGTGGCCAAGCTCATTGATAAAGACGACAATGTATTGACAGATAATAATGACATATTACAAGAGGTAAAGAGTTTTTATGAAAAACTGTACGAGAGAAGAGATGTAGAAAATTGTGAGATTTCTCAAACGGTAACTGAAATCCCACATTTGAATGATGAAGAAGCAGAGAGGATAGAAGGCGAAATTACGTTGAATGAAGCAAGCGTGGCCTTAAGGAATATGAAACGTTCCAAGAGCCCTGGTACAGATGGATTTAACACAGACTTTTTCCAAGTTTTTTTTTTGGAGCAAAATAGGCATGTTAGTAGTTAGAGCATTAAACTGGGGTTTTAGGAAGGGGGAATTATCTTGCACTCAAATGGAAGGAATTATTACATGTATTCCAAAGGGAGACAAACGTCGAGATCTGATAAAGAACTGGAGACCAATATCACTATTAAATGTAGTTTCTAAGATAGGATCAGCTACTATTGCTAACCGAATAAAACTGACTGTACTGACTGTGTTACCCGAATTAATGAAGATCAGACAAGGTTTATGTCAGGAAGATATATTGGAGATAACCTAAGACTGATATATGATATGAGAGCTTATTTGAAGGAAAAGAATTTTCCCGGTCTGCTACTAAACATAGATTCTGATAAAACTTTTGACTCAGTGGATTGGAAATTTATAGTAAGTAAGTAAACATGGTGCTTAACGTCCACAGAGGGAATTTATGTTGAGTTGAAGTGTTGCTTTACGTCCACAGAAACCGTAGGCTTATTAGGGACGGGAGCCCAGGACGTCCACCTCGACTTTCACACAGCTCCTGCGCTCTGAAGAAATTTATGTTTAAAGTTTTGAAAGCATTCGGCTTTAAGAAAGACATATGTAGGTGGATAGAAATGTTTTATACAAACATTAAGTCTACTGTAATAGTGAATGGACAGCCGTCAAAATGGTTTCCTATATGTAGGGGTTGTAGACAGGGTGACCCAATTTCTCCCTATTTATTTATTCTTTGCGTAAAAATATTGGGAATCATGATTCGGGAAAACAAGGATATAAAAGGTATTTTTGTTAATAACGTTGAACATAAACTCTCACAATATGCAGACGATACGGAATTTCTTCTGGCAGGCGACAGAGAATAATTTGAAACCTGCATTACAGTTACTGATACTTTTGGAAGAAAATCCGGTCTATATATGAATGTAGGAAAGACTAGTGCAGCCTGGCTTGGCAGTAAAAGGAATTCGGTAGTTAAATATATGCAACACCTCGGAATGGAATGGAACACACCAAAATTTAAAGTACTAGGAACTTGGTTTACAAATGATCTGGACAATTGTGAAAAAATAACTACTCAGAAAAGTGTGCAGAAGTAAAATGTTTATTGAGAATATGGATGAAAAGGCTCATTAGACCACTTGGCAGAGTTCCATTTTAAAAATCTCTTGTTCTGTCGAAGCTTATACACTTATGGATTCTGTTACCAAACCCACCAGATGAATACATTAATAGTTTACAAAAACTGTGCTACGAATTTGTATGGAATAAAAAGCCGGACAAGATTAGTAGAAAAACAGTTCATAAAAGCGTACAAGAAGGAGGCCTTGGTCTTTCACATCTGTAAACGTTATTTCTGTTTTTAAGCTAACGTGGATTCGAAAATTCATAAATACTAATCATAACTGGAAAATATAGCATTGGTAAAATAAGAATATAGAGCGTGGTGGACCTAGTGTGGAAAATGCTTACTCTAAATGCAACGCATTCTGGACCCAAGTCTTCAAGGCATATGACGAATTTCACAACAAAATAAATCTAACAAACGCAGGAGAAGTACTTTCGGAACCAATCTGTTTCAATCAAAGGATTAGAGTTGGGAACACATTTCTTTATGCATAAACACTGGATTGATAAAGGTGTCTATTGTGTTGCACACTTTCTAAATGAGGAAGGAAAAATACTATCTCACATAGATTTTCAGAGAAAATTTGACATAACTATCGATTTTGTGACATATTCTGGCTGTAAACTTGCAATAAAGAAATTTCTGCGTAATAGTGCTTTCGAATTTTGTAATAACAATGTTATTAATCTTACGGCGTGCTTGCAGAAATTGCATGAAACAAATAAGGGTTGCAAATCATATTATGATGTATTAAACCAAAATGATGCAAAACCCAACTGCTGCTCAAAATGGGAAGATAAACTTCAAAGAAATATACCGTGGCAGTCTGTTTTCATCAACTAAGTAAAATTTATGACGTTAATATAAAATGGTTTCAGATGAGAATTATGCACAGAATAACTGGAACAAATGTGATGTTAAAGGAGATGTGTGTGACCAACAATAATAAGTGCAGCTTTTGTCTAATTGCTAAAGACACTATACAACACATATTTTGGGAATGTAAACACAGCCAACAGTTCTGGACACACTTTTTGGTCCTACTGAAAGAGAATGTACTTCCTGCTACAGATATAATCAGTCTGAATGTTTAATATTATTTGGTATTGATGATAACATCAAAATGGAAAACATTTTTGGTTTTATTTTACTACTGGCAAATCAGTGTCCATACAAATGCAAAATAGGAAAACAGCTTCCGAACATTGATATATTTAAGAAAAGATTGTTATACAGATACAAAGCAGAGGAATACAATGCTAAGTTGAGCTGCTCATGTTCAAGTTTCTCTTCCAGGTGGGAGCCTTACACACACACACACACACACACACACACACACACACACACACATACACACACACACACACACACACACACACACACACACACACACACACACACACACACACACACACACACACACACACACACACACACACACAAAGGCTAATGCTCTCATCTACCTCTCTTTTTCCTGTATGTTCATTCATTCCATGTTTATGACTGATGAAATGTTGACTGTACCACTTAGGAAATGTTGACTGTACCACTTATGAAATGTTGACTGTACCAATGTCGCATGTCCTCCAGTGCCCCATGTATGTATGTTTGTCACAAAGACGTATTAAAAAATGTCAAAAAAGAAAAAGAAAATCGAAGCAGAGAGAGAGAGAGAGAGAGAGAGAGAGAGAGAGAGAGAGAGAGAGAGAGAGAGAGAGAGAGAGAATCTAAAACAATGAAACGAAGCCTGCATCATTTCACATTGCACTGCGTTGTCCGGCCTTGTTGCTTTTGACAGTTCATGTCCATTACAAGCCGCCTATATGCTTTCAGAATGACTTCGTGTATAACACTCCTGCCGCTATGTCTTCTGGCTGCAGCAGCCATTGTCTTGTCGGCAAACAGCGGTAAGTTGAGCAGAAATTCTGATTTGGAGACAGTTTCTGACTAGATTCACCCTTGACAAAAACAGCAACAACAGCAACATCAAGAACAACTATGGAACAACAGAAATGTAACGTGCCATGGACATATGCTTGTGTGTGTGTGTTGTTGTTGCTGTTGTTGTTGTTGTTGTTGTTGTTGTGTGTGTTGTTGTTGTGTGTGTGTTGTTGTTGTTGTTGTTGTTGTTGTTGTTTTTCAAACAATGAGTTACAGCAGGAATTATGAGTGTGGCTGATATGGTGACTTGGGAAGGTATTGCTCCATATCAAACTGTATATAGACTAGTAGGACGGGCACCAAATAGAATACTGGAATATAATGTTGTCCGTACGGCTGTCCGTACGTTTTTACAATTTTGTTTTATATTAAAGCTTTAAATATCGGTTTTACAGAGATTTCTTTGTTTCACGACGAGAAAATATACACCGCTAGAAATTTTAGGAAAAACAAATTGTTGAAATTAAAGCGGCTGAACCATGTGCAATCGCATTCTGGAAAAAAGAAATGTAATTTTAAAACTGGAGAAGGAAAAACAAAAACAAAACAGCAACCAAAAAAAAAACCAAAAAAAAAAACGTGGTCGCTATTACAAATGTACACAGGAGATTATAGACTACGAGAGGAAGAGTGGAAGATTTTGCACAATATTTATCGAACAAATATACTCTTCTCTAAGCTGAAAGTAAAGGAAAACAATAAATGCTCAACTACTACTACTACTACTACTACTAATAATAATAATAAAAATAAAATAATAAAAATAATGATAATGGCCATTTCTATGGCACATGATCCCTAGCGCGATGTAGGGCACAATATGGATCTGCCGTACAAAAAGAAACAGAGAAATGTATAAACACATACAATGGACAAAATAAAAAAAGTTTCAGGCCGCATGACCGCCAAACCACGCAAGAATTTACATACAACAATTTCAGTAAATAAAACAAAATTGTCAGTAACCAAATTCTGATCTGAGCACACATGTATAATACAAATAGGTATACTGACAATACAAAAATGTACAACGGGATATTGCACACACACACACACACACACACACACACACACACACACACACACACACACACACACACACACACACACACACACACACGTACGCACGCATTCACGCACGCACTCACGCACGCACGCACGCACGCACGCATACATGTGGGGGGTGTGGGAGTATTAATTATATGCAAATTTGAAGAGATGAATTTTTAAGGCTTGCTTGAAAGAAGATGTTGATGCTGAGTGACGAACATCATACGGTAACGAGTTCCACTCTGTCGGGCCCGTGAAAGAAAAAGCTCATTGTCCAAGGTCTTTGTTTTGTGAAAGGTATGAGGAAGGTTCTGGTGTCATAAATGGAACGAAGTTGTCTGGATGGATAGTAGACAGTCAGGAGTTCAGAAAAATAGACTGGGTAACTTTCAGTGAAAGAATTGTAGCACAGAGTTGCGACTTTAAACAGGATTCTTGAGACTGATGGCAGCCAGTGAAGTTTCTGAAGGAGGGGTTGGATGTGTTCATGCTTATGAGCTTTGAAGACAAGTCTGGCTGCAGAATTTTGGAGTTTGTGAAGATGTTTTGGAGAACCTGATAGAAGAGAAATACAGTAGTCAAGTTTTGACAAAACAAATCCACAGAGTAGGGGTTTTGTAGCATCAATAGTGATATAGTGACGGATGTTACTAATTCTCCAAATTTCTATGTAGGCAGATCTGCAGATGTTAGTGACATGCTTCTCCATGGACAGATTGTTAGTGAGTGCTACGCCCAGATTTTTTGCCTGCAAGGAAAACAGAATATCAGTGTCTCCGATGTGAATGGAGGTTGGGTGAGGGTTTGGGAGAGAGGTTCTGTTCGAGACAAAGAGTAGACACTCTGTTTTATCATCATTCAGCTTGAGTTTGTTTGACGTCATCCATGTCTTTACATCTGAAACGCAATCCTGCATGCTTTGGACTGAGGTGTCCATTTGATCTGGATGGCAGGAATCGTGCAGCTGGGTGCCGTCTGCGAAAGACTGGTTAGAAATGGAGTGTTGTCGAATGAGTGTAGTACGAGGTTTTGTGTACAAAATGAATAAAACAGGTCCCAGGACAGAGCCTTGCGAAACGCCAAAGTTAAGCAAGGTCGGCTGTGACAGTTTGTTGTTGATGGTAACAGTCTGAGTTCTGGAAAGGTAGGATCTGAACCACTTGAGAGGTGTACCAGAAATTCCATAGAGGTGCTCAAATCTTTGAGATCAAGTCTTTGAGAGAGAATGTTGTGATCTACGGTGTCGAATGCAGCCGACAGATCAAGAAGAGTTACGACAGTTGCATCGTCAATGATGTAACTGAATATTTTTTGTTGAATGTCCGGTTGTGCGGCATTTAAAAAAAAAAAAAAAAAAAAAAAATTTGAAGGAATTATTCTGCGAGAATGTGGTAGTAATGTAAAATTGAATCTTACAGACACAATATCTGGAGTGCAAAGATCAAATGTAGAAGAAAACACCTGAAAGAAAATTAACCATATTATTTTAATAGCTAAGATGTGTATAAGTATTTTTTTTTTAAAGAAAACGAAGTCCAGGATTTGCTTGGCTGTAACGTTTGAACAGCACCTTTAAATCGGAAAAGTTTAATTAATGCTAGAAATGCATTTAGAAGTATATTTACGTTAAAAAAAATCGAACACACACACACACACACACACACACACACACACACACACACACACACACACACACACACACACACACACACACACACACACACTACAATATAACTTTATTGCCAAGTGTCAATACAATTGCACACACATCCACACACACACACACACACACACACACACACACACACACACACACACACACACACACACACAAGCTTCGACATACACACATTCGCACACCACACATACACACACAGATACACGCGCACACACATTCATACACATACTCACGCACACACAAACACACACAACCCCCCACGCCACCACCACACTGAACTCAAACAATGACATAAATTTGAAAGAATATTGAACGGATGCAGGTAGGGGAACATGCGAATTTGTTTCTGGTGGATATGTGTCTTGTATGAAAATGAAATTGTTGTGATATTTATTAAAAAGAAGTGTGCATGAGAGGGGGAAAAAATAGACATTCATGTCAATAAAGTACACAGAAATAAATCAGGAACAGAAGCAGAATCAGCAACAGCAGCAACAACAACAGCAAAACCCCTCGTGTTAGACAATAGAAAAGAAAAAGAACTAGTCATACCAGTAACAAAAAGTGATCAACATCCTGTTAGTTGTGTCCAGCGTTACGTAGCTGGCTACACTACTGTTGTACACCCCAAACTCAGTTTCACTGACAATTAAAGTAGTGTACACTTGTGTGACAGGTCCGGCCCAGTGCTTTGACTCTGTGTTTGTATGACAGGTCCAACCCGGGGTCTGACTGATTCATCGTGTTTGTATGACAGGCCATAGCCAGTGCTTTATCTCTCTGTGTTTGTATGACAGGCCAGACCCAGTGCCTTAATTGACTCTCTCTGTATGATAGGCCAGACCCAGTGCCTTGACTCTCTGTGTTTGTATGACAGGCCGGACCCAGTGCCTTGATTCTCTGTGTTTGTACCACAGGCCCGACCGAATGCCTGAACTCCGTGGAGGATTGTGAAGGGAAACCGGAAGGCAAAACTGCCTACCCCATGTGTGGGGTGTGTGACAGGTTCATCCGCTGCCGTCGCAAGGCCAAGGAAATTCTGTGTCCCTCCAGGAAGCCTGTGTTTGATGTCAGCTTAAAGTGCAAACCCAAGGACACGGCTACTTGCGCATCGTACGTATGAAGTGAGGCAGGCAGGACAGAAAGGGGAGGTAGGAGGGCGGTGGGGGGTGGGATGGGGTGGGGGGGTAGTGAATGTCCGTGTGTGTGTGTGTGTGTGTGTGTGTGTGTGTGTGTGTGTGTGTGTGTGTGTGTGTGTGTGCGGGGGGGTAGGGGGGACGTGTTATACCACACACACACACACACACACTCACGCACACACTACATTACACTACACTACACACACACACATACGCACACACACACACACACACACACACACACACACACACACACACACACACACACACACACACACACACGCCGCACGCACGCACGCACACACTACACACACACACACGCACACGTGTGTGTGTGTGTGTGCGTGTGCGTGCGTGCGTGCGTGCGTGCGTGCGTGTGTGTGTGTGTATGCGTGTGTGTGCTTGTGTGTGTAAGTGTGTATGTATATATATGTGTGTGTGTGTGTGTGTGTGTGTGTGTGTGTGTGTGTGTGTAAGTGTGTATGTGTGTGTGCGTGTGCGTGCGTGCATGCTTGTGTGTGTGTGTGTGTGTGTGTGTGTGTGTGTGTGTGTGTGTGTGTGTGTGTGTGTGTGTATCGTCCAAACACGCACGTAAACATGAGGCGTGTCTGCACCGATCAAATCTAATATAAAACACACGAATCAACAACAACAACAAAATGTTAAAGTTCTGTATCGTCGATTCAAACGATTTGGGTTTTATCTGATCACCCGTCTTTCAGGTCGTTTTATGTATTAAACTGTTGGATGAGTTACAGCCTGGAAACCATTGTCATTTGTTGATCGCTCTTTTATAGCGCTGTTGTCTGCTCCCGAGCAGACTCCCCGCGCTCTTGTCGCATGGGATTGTCAACTAAGTAAGTAAGTAAACATGGTGTTTAACGTCCACAGAAACCGTTCGGTTTATTAGGGACGGGTAGAAGGGGGTGGGGGGGAGGGGGACTATGGAGGTAGGGAGAGAGGGAGAATATACACCTATCGCTACACTGTCACCACCAGGATGACTTCTGCATTAAGATGGGCAGCGGTGAGAGCCATTTTAATGTTTCAGTGGGAAGTGATGGACAAAGTCACAAGACACTGTCCACAAACCACAACCTTTTTGAAGAGAAAGGAGAGCCGAAGTGGTATCGAACCGAGGTCCTTCCGCTTAGCAGCCTAATGCCTTACCGCTAGGCCAAACCGGCTCACCATGATTGTCGACGAGTGACTCTAGCCTTTTATAGCGTGTCTTGGTCATCCACCGAAGTGGCGTACTTTCAGCGCTTTTTTGTTGCTACATGGCTAGTGCCACGTGAAACTGCTGCCATGTCGGCTCAAGTTCTGTGTACACTACACAGCCATGCACCAGTTTATAGTCTCACTTCATGTAAAAGCTGCCACATACGTAGGGTGCATGCGTGTTTAGCTGTAACCTGCCACCTGCACTTCAGGCAGAATGACAGGGGTCTTTTACGTTCAACTTCGGTAACATTGGGGTGGAACTGGTACCGAAATAAGAGTCAGCACATAAAGTTGACCCTGGAGAAGAAAATTCTTCCCTCGCTTCTGCCTGGACTCGAACCCGCGACCTGTCGATTACAGGTCGGGCGCTCTACCGCAGTGCTACCCGCGCTCCACAGTTTCTTACCGCCCACGACTATTTTACAGTTACCGACTTAAGAGTTTTTGATCTGAGTTCGTTGTTCTTTTCCCTCCCACAGGCAAAACATTGCAGAGAACGCTGCCAACGACACAGCGCCCGGCGAAGCTGATCCTCATTACGTGGATTCTGCCGTATCCCAGAGCTACAGTTCTAACGCTAGCATGCCCTTTATTTTTCCATTACCTGCAAGGAATTAATATATATGCAGTTGCAATCCTTGAACGAGACTGAAATAAATGTGATCAAACCTAGACTTCATTCTTTGATTCCTGCTGGTATATTGTGTCGTTGTTGTTTTCCTTTCTTTCTTCTTCTACTTCTACAGCCGTGCACGCACGTAAACATGAAGTGCGTCCGCACCGAGTTGACAGAGAGAGAGAGAGAGAGAGAGAGAGAGAGAGAGAGAGAGAGAGAGAGAGAGAGATGGATGGATGGTTTATTGTATAAT
Source organism: Alviniconcha strummeri (assembly GCA_963584105.1). NCBI lineage: Eukaryota > Metazoa > Mollusca > Gastropoda > Provannidae > Alviniconcha > Alviniconcha strummeri. Next base: position 12,303,106 of record OY757558.1, read on the forward strand.
CAATGGAGTGACCATAACAATATTGTGGGTGAACGATGACGAACATGATTAAGTTCATAATACATTCAGGCGATTACGCATTTAGCAAAACCAAAGTCATGAATCAAAAAAAAAAAAAAAAAAAAAGGATCAAAAGGACACTAAATATAAAAAGTTGTCAAATTAAACATAATCAAGAATATTTCTTGTCGAGCAGACAATTTACCGCATGAAAAGATTACAAACTTCGAGCAGACAATTTACCGCATGAAAAGATTACAAACTTATATCCACGTAGCACAGGCGTGGATATACAGCATGAAGAGTGATCAGTCATCTTCAGCTTCCACACTGACCGCATTGGCAATTATAAATGGGGAATGCACAGTTTTAGCCAACACCTTTTGAGATACAAGAAACGCACTACAATGAATATGCACCACTTTCGAGTCGTTTTTTACGTATTTGCACTGCTAGAAACAAGTACTATCCAAGGGCAATCAAACTGCTCTCATCAGTACATTTTAACACACTGAGCACCTGCTCCTGGAGTAAAATGTTTTGAGCTTTCTTTATGTACACGTTTCTGATGTTTCTGTACAAGAAGCAGTCAAAGAGAACGTGCGCTTCGTCTTCAACTTTATCAGGGCAAAATGGGCACGCACGAGAGAGAGAGAGAGAGAGAGAGAGAGAGAGAGAGAGGAGAGAGAGAGAGAGAGAGAGAGAGAGAGAGAGAGACTGCCACTGATTTTATTGATATACGGCCATAGCTCTTTTCAATGGAGGGAGGTCCATTTTGAAGGCATTCATATCGAATATTTCAAAAACCCGTACTCTCTCTCTCTCTCCCTCTTTCTCGGTCGCTCGCTCGCTCGCTCACACACACACACACACACACACACACACACACACATACACACACACACACACACACGCACGCACGCACGCACGCACGCACACACGCACGCACGCACGCACGCACGCACGCACGCACGCACGCACGCACCACACACACACACACACACGCACGCACACAACACACACACACACACACACACACACACACACACACACACACACACACACACACACGCTCGCACACGCGCGCGCAGCTCTCCTTGACAGGAGCGCACACATGCACACTGACAAAAAGGATCCAAATGGGCACGCGTACTCACAGTCATATAACAAATTTAGTATATAAAAAAATCATACACATACTAATATCAAGGAAACTATCCTACCAATCTTTGACGTAGCAGAAGTCATCAGGAATTATCGTTCATCAATTTTAACCTTAACTGCAATGCAAAGAACAGAAACTTTGCCATGCCAAGTATTGATTCTTGTGTTTTGCCATTCATGTTGCTAGCAAACCACTTTTCTTGATCAGATATGTTCCTGTTGTAATTTACCAAATATCTTGTTCTAAGGTTTCTATGGACTGGACAATGCAAAAGAAAATGGATTTCAGTCTCATGTGTATTTTCACAGAAAGGACAATTTATCTCTTCTGGCAATTTTGAATACCGATATTTATGTGTGTTTATCTGAGAAACACCCATTCTAAATTGCGCAAGTGCATTACGGTCAATATTTATCCATATCACATCTATATAGTATCCTCGTTGAAAACGGTGTTTAAACTGTCTATAAATAGAAAACCGTGTGCTAGACTCCATATGGTTTACCCACCCGTGACAAAAGGAACTGTAGAGTCTTTCCCTGAGCTCCTTAAAGAAAGGACCTTCTTGTCCACAGCAAACAACCACACCTCTTCAAAACCATTATTACATAAGACTGTTTTCATTCGAGTTACCCAAGTTACATATCCCTTTTCATGTAGCCCCAGTGACATACTGTATGCCTTTTTTGACCGAAAGTTATTTGGCTGTTTAAGCAAGCGGAACCAATATTTTATGCTTTTTGATATGCTTGTGATCCATAAGGGATATCTGCCAAGTTCTCCATAAACGATGTCATTCGGTGTTTTATCGAGCACATGCAAAAACCGTTTACAGGCATACAAATGGACCCTTTCAATTTGGTCAAACTTATCCATCCCCCATAACTCCGCTCCATACAATAAAGTGGGGACAACCTGTGCATCAAAAGTTTGAAGAATATTTCAGCGGAGTTACAGTAGCAAGAATTTCTATAGTACTTTTTTTGCTCTAACAGCCATATCTTCCACTACAGCAGAAAAGCTAAGTCTTGTAGAAAAGGTCAGCCCTAAATACTTATAAGAGTTTACTACCTCTAGTTTATTTCAATTAAAAATCCATTTCTCTCTTGCACCCAAGAAGCCCCCTTTTCGGAAAACTACTACCTTAGACTTGTCTAAGTTTACTGTTAATCCTAACCTTTGGGTTGCCTCTTGCAACACATTCAGCTGGTTTTGTAGCCCAATTACAGTCAATGGAAGTAAAGTAAGGTCGTCCGCAAACAGAAGTAGAAACAGTTCTATCTCTGCTACACCTAGAGACTCCATGTTTACCCTTTTCTAAGATTTCATTTGCGAGTTCATTTATTAGCATGGAAAACAATACTGGGCTCAAAATACACCCTTGTTTCAGGCCTTGAAAAGATTCAAAGAAGTCACTTAAACCTAATTTACTCATTACACAAGCTTGCACTGTGGCGTAAATGCCCCTAATCATCCTAAGCATTTTACCTCTGACTCCAGATCTATAGACGACCATCCATAGAATATCGCGGTTTACAGTGTCATATGCCTTTTTGAAATCTATAAATGGCCACATACAATTTAGTGTTTTTCAATAGGTGTTTTTCAATGGCTGCATACAAGGTAAACATGTGATCAATGGTTGAACGGCCTTTCCTCAAGCCTGCCTGGGCGTCATTTAAAACCGAATTACTCTCAGTCCAACGCGTCAGTCTACTGATGATGATATGGGTAAAAACTTTACTCAAAATACTTAGCAACGAAATACCTCTATAATTATCCGGGTTATTCTAATCTCCTTTTTTATGCAATGGAATAATTACTGCTTTGGACCATTCCTCCGGGTACATACCTTTATCAAACAGTACATTAAAGACATTCTTCAAATAAGGAACGATCACTGGTTCCGCCACTTTCAGCATTTCTGCTAGAATACAGTCTGGTCCCGCCTACTTACCAGCTTTTAAATGTCTGATTGCATTCCTTACTTCTTGATCAGTTATCTCACAATCTAGTATGTCATCAAAAGTCTCTTCTTCCTGTCATTCACATTGCTTTCCACGTTACTATCACTAACTGTGTTTTTGATACTTTCGTTAAAAACTTGGTCAAAGTGGTCTAACCATTCTTTTGTCTGAATGTTATTGACTAAAGTTCTCCGCTTTCTGTTTTCTTACTTCCTTCCAAAAATCTGAGGAATTTTTCAGACTCAAGCAAAGCAGATGCTGATGCTTTCTTATCTTCTCTCTTCTTGTTTTCTATTAAACATTTATATTCTTTGCGTTGTTTTGAATACAGGTCAAAATCATCATTGTTTCTGGTTCTCCTAAATCGTCTTAGACATTGTTTTACTTCTTTTTTCTTGGAATGGCAGTCCTTATCAAACCATTTATTATCATACTTTTTCTTTTCCGTATTGGTACCTTTCGTTTTCATACCACTAGCTGCTTGCAGTAATGCTTCTGTGAAAACCTCAAGTGACTTCGCAGGACAATCTTCTGTGAGATTCTGTGCTTCAACCATCCTTTCCCTATATACCTGAGATAATAGATTTTCTTGAAACTGATCTATTCTGTCTACAAGCCAAATATATTTGACCCTTTTCACAGCTTCTTCTTCAACGTTTACAGTATTGGAATTTACCTGGCATTTACAATACAACTCTACTGGTATATGGTCTGATTCTATCCTGTCATTCACATTCAAGGTCTGAACTAAATATAAAATATCACTAGACATCAAAAAGTAGTCTACGACACTGTATCCATGCTCGGACAGGTAGGTGAAATTTCCGGTCTCATCGCACGGATAAAAGCCATTAAAGCTGGGCTGTATAAACTGGGTTCAAGGGGAGGTAGTTAAAAAAAAAAAAAAAAAAAAGTAAAGCCAAGCAGACCGGGAACCACTCTGTATGAGTGGCTCCCAATCTGCCTGGCTTTATCTGATCAAGTGGGTGTCCCACTAGAACACGATGCCCACCACCAAAACCCCACAAACTGGTCAAGCAACTTCCAGTCTGCAGCGTCCGCTTGACCTGTCTACTTCCGGGCGGCTCTTTCGTCAGTTTCTGTACATATCCCTGATGGGGCCTCATCTCACACCATGCAACTGCAGCCAATAAGCAAATTTTATGTTCTGACGCAAAATAAAACACTTCACAACGAAACAAAGCTCGTTTGCTTTACCAGCATGCTCATTTGTGTCCTTTCCAGCCACCTTTGAAAATGTCAACCATTATTCACTTTCACGGGGAAAAGAAAGCAAAACTTGGCTCTCGAACATGCATGGTTCTTGGAGTCACCAAGCACACACATTTCTGTAGCAAAAGTACTCTCCATACGCTTTTCAGGCATACGTCTCGGCTTTTCAAATTGCTTGTACATATATAAAAATAAAAATAAAATAGAGAGAGAGAGAGAGAGAGAGAGAGAGAGAGAGAGAGAGAAGAGAGAGAGAGAGAGAGAGAGAGAGAGAGAGAGAGAGAGAACAAAGAAAAAAGAGAGGTGATTTTTCTGGCAATGGAGCCATTGGTTCCAACTGCCCTGCGTATTGCTTACTACACACCAGTGTCCAGTGTCGTGTAACCAAACACTTATCACAGTGTTCGCGTGTCAGTGGTATGCGCGCTGGTGCTTTATATCAATCATTCTTTTCGACAATTCAGAACTATTCAAGAAACGGAGGGAGAGAGAGAGAGAGAGCTAAACTATCTCTTTTTCATCAGTCTCAGTCTCTCTCTCTCTCTCTCTCTCTCTCTCTCTCTCTCTCTCTCTCTCTCTCTCTCTCTCACACACACACACACACACACACACACACACACACACACACACACACACACACACACACACACACACACACACATGCGGATTAGAGAACATCATGAACAATTAAGTGGGCAACTGATTCAGTTTTGTGATCCCGCGGTTTCTTAATCTTCAGTACATACTTCCAAACACAAGTACTCGTCACGTTGTACTACACGGTCGCTGCTTTGACCGCTTTGACCGGCCGTAAAACTCGTCAACTGATAATCATCATAAGTAAAAACAACAACTGAGAACAGACTGGTCATTTCAGATAAGAACAACAGGAAACTGTCACGCCATAAGCAGAAAAGCAGACTAAAGTCGAAAGAATCAACAACTGAAGAAGTATTATGCATCTCTCTCTCTCTCTCTCTCTCTCTCTCTCTCTCTCTCCTCTCTCTCTCTCTCTCTCTCTCTCCTCTCTCTCTCTCTCTCTCTCTCTCTCACACACACCACACACACACACACACACACACAGAGAGAGAGAGAGAGAGAGAGAGAGAGAGAGAGAGAGAGAGAGAGAGAGAGAGAGAGAGAGAGAGAGAGAGAGAGAGAGAGAGAGAGAGTATTAATTGTTCAGTCCACCGAGGAAAAGAAGCAAATCAGTTACGAGAAAAAGAGAAGAAGAAAAACAAAACAAAAACAGCAAATGTGTCTACAAGCGACAGTCACCTGACTAAAAAGCAGTCGTCGCAACTATTCACAACTGACACAAGACCGAGAAGGAAACAACATAATTATATACAATCATAGTAGATACTGCATGAATACTAATTATATATTGAAAGGCGTGTCTTCGGTTGAACTGAAATTATGTCAGTCAGGAAACAAACTAAGTTCAGTCAAAATCAGTTAATCTCTCCCACCCCCACACCCCTCTCTGACACCTTGCGGCATTTGTTCACTGATGTTTGAAAAGAATGACTTTGGTCAGTTCGGTGTTTGCGGACGACCTTTCCCGTAATTTGTGTTGCGGTATTGCTTTGCCAGGAGGTGCATGCGTATTTTGATGTAAGCGTGCGCGACGACATGATCAGCGGGTAGACATGATTATTGTCGGGTCCCATGTTCTTCATGTGATCTTAAAGTGTCTCGAACAGCATGGGCAAGAGCACCAGGAATTCCTGATCTTTCTAGCACATAATGTCACACTGGCTCCGCGGTATCACATGCTCAAGGCAAAACTAGAAACTTAAATTATATATCATATAATGAACTGTATTCAAAGTATCAATGTATCATTAATATCCAAATGTATTTACTTTTACCATTGAAGATAAATCTTTGTACTTTAAACATATTCAGGAACATGCGCTCTTAAACAACACCGAGTAGTCAGTACCCCGGATAGGCCTCAGTACAGTCAGTTGATATTAATTGATATTAATTGCAATACTGTAGAAAGAAGGGGAAACTGAAAGGGGGGGGGGGGGGGGACTCGTTCATGAATTACTAGTTCATATTATACGTAAATGACTGCATTCGCACGCGTGTGTTGTCCGCCGAACTGACATTGAAAAGGAATCTCTGCCGGCACAGTAATGCGCTGAGCACCTGAGAAAAGTGCAGGGCAGATACTCTAGCCCACATAAATGAGTGAAAAAAGACACAGACTGCCAGGCAGGGAGGAGAAAGGGCTGTGACCCAGATAAGGGGCCAGGTGGTCATTAATCACTGCAGGGATGGGCTGCCTCAGGCAACTAAAGTACCGACTGTGGGGCATTTTGCACAGCAAGTGTGAGTTTCTTACTTTTTTATAATCAAAAGGAGAATGACAGCTAACGGCTCGGAGTGGCTCCATTGCCAGGCGCGCACGTCACTTCCGCTGAGGCCAGCATCCGCGAGGCTTGCTCCCTCCATCTTTCTAGCTCAGTGGTCCATGCGGATAAAAACACTATCTTTTTGCCACAAACATTCAAAATCCATACAAAACAAGCAGCATCTAATGATGGTATCACCATAATAATGTTAATTGGGCGCAATAGATTTGCTCCATGTATTGTTAAAAATGAAGAAAATAATAATAAATTGTCAAAAATGAAAAACGATAAACATACGATTCACTGTCGCCTCTAATGCTTCTTTGGTCGCCTGCAGAATGACTCGACTGACAAGTGACGGTGCGTGCCGACAGAATGTATAGTCCATTAATTACTTGGTGATTAAAAATCATAATCAAAACCTTACAACTCTTATTTCATTATGGAAATTCCTATCCCTTTTTTGTTTTGCTTTGTTGTTGTAAAACGCCGTGGAGAACACTTTCGTGTCCGCTATATTTGTTGTTGTCTTCGGGTAATGACTTTGTGGTTATAGTTTTGCGTAAAAAGACAAAACACCAACGTTCAAGGTCAATTGCCTGGTTTTCCTTCGTCGGATTTACATTCAACGCACCATGGCTCAACAACTGCTATGCGTAAGTATGCCTTGCAGTATGAATTTATTTGTGCCAGTTCCCGAGTAAGGAGATGCTTATAAACGTTTTTGTTTATTTTATTTTTTTACGAAATGTTTATTGCATGTAGGCCATTTGAGGGATTAGATTTGCTCAGAGTAAAGCCCGTTTTTAACTGGGCGAATGTTTGTTCGCCCGAACATACTTCGGACACTTCGATTTGAGGGATTAGATTTGTTTTTAATCTCAGACTCAGAGTAAGGCTTGATTTCGTCTGCTTTTTACTTCATCCCCTTTGCCGTTTTGGTAAAAGAATACATCAGCTGAAATATCACCGAAACCACGGCTTGGGTCTGGGGTGTAGAAGGTCCGGTTTGCGTCAATGGCTTGCGTCTTTGTGAGTATCAGGCACGCATTGAAAGGATGATTATTTTTATTTTTATTTTTAACTTCAGTGTCATACTATAGTTATTCATTTTGGTCTCCCCATCAATGCAGCCGGTGTTCGTTCTTGCTAAAGGCAGGTATTGAGCATAGCCGTTTAGGGCGCAGTGAAGATATGTGTACATTTGGTAACAGCAACCAAAGCCACATGGACTGGAGGTGCATGTTGTCACACATTAGACGATTAGTCTTCTGTATAATTTCTAAACAGGAAAATGCAATAGCCATGTGCATTTCAAATGATTTCAGATACACTTGAAAGCATCACATTTTCAGCTGAGTGCACATCAGCTCATGCTACATAAATTATGAAATTTTAAGTACTCGGCATTTTTCATTGGCAACTGAACAGGGAGAAAAAGCTAAAACAAAACAAAAACGGCACTGATCAAATGAAACATAATGGGATCAGTAATAATATGTTGTAGTCATGGTTTGCAAACAGATTCTTTATTATAAATGTTAAATTTACAGCATTGAAACTGCACATCTTGACTCAGAAATTTGTGTTGCTTACATAGATTACAAAGTTATATTTGTGACTATAGTATTAAAAAAATGTTGTTGTTTTTTAAAAGAAAGAAGAAGACAGTAAACTGGTGCTAGGTAATGAAATTGCTGCAATGAAGAAAACATATTATTATGATACTAACACAGAAACAATGTGGTTGTCCTACAGGTTATTATATTCTCTGCAACACCACCTGGACTGCTGAAGGCTTTGTTGCTGAAAGGAGAACCATATAGAGCTCCGAACAACCTCCCAGCTGTCTTATGGGGGGGGGGGGGGGGGGGTTCAGTACAAGTTTGTTGTAAGTAAGCTTCATTGCAAACTCAATTTTATGAGTACTTTTGTATCAGAGGGTAACAGTGTAAAAAATTGTCAGGTTCTGATTTTTGAAAATTAGCATGCGATCATATTTACCCATAAATGTTTTCACTAATTTCAGTCATGATCTTTTCTTGATAAGGGACACAATAAAATGAAAACCATATTTTTGGTAAATGAGTCAGTGTCTTTCCATGTTATTGCATTTAAGCCTTCAGTTGTTACCATATATATTGTTACATCAGTGGATTAGCAATTTTTTGTTGTTGTTGACTTTTATTTGTTTATATTATTAATATATACATGTACAAAACAATATCCATTCACATTATCCAACTGAAAAGTAAGGGTGGAAACAAATTTATATTTATGTTCATCATTTGGAGAAGAAATAATATGACAAGGAAAATGAGCGGAGGAGAGAACGAAAAACACATTTGTGTGCGCGCGCGCACACACACACGCACAAAATGGAGAGGAAAGAATAGTGAGGATACAAGAATGTCATAAAAAGAATACATTCTAACTTTCCCGCAAGGGTGTTAAACAAGTATGCCCTTCAGGGCACAATCGCAAAAACAACAGCAAAAACAAAAGAGACTAGAAAGAAGTTAGAAAGTATTTTGGTTACAGCTTGGTACATGATCTGGCTCATCAAATATAATATTACTAACCGACGTCAAATTGTGTAAATTTTCTTTTAGTTTTTATTCGTTTTTGTTTGTTTGTTTGTTTGTTGTTGTGTTTTTTTTTTTTGGGGGGGGGGGTCTGTTTCGCATTTATATCTGAAATGAAACTGTTGGGTACCTTACAAGTATACATTAATGAATGTGTTATTTACAGAAGCATACACACACCTGCTGAAGTACCCACTCCTAGGGACTAAACCTGCTGGGTCAGCTCTTGGTGCTGGCTATACTGCAGTCTGCGCTGACCTGCCACCATGTGACCCATGCACCAGGTTTGTACATCAAGCTGGCTATACTAGACTGACCTGCCACCATGTGACCCATGCACCAGGTTTGTACATCAAGCTGGCTATACTAGACTGACCTGCCACCATGTGACCCATGCACCAGGTTTGTACATCAAGCTGGCTATACTAGACTGACCTGCCACCATGTGACCCATGCACCAGGTTTGTACATCAAGCTGGCTATACTAGACTGACCTGCCACCATGTGACCCATGCACCAGGTTTGTACATCAAGCTGGCTATACTAGACTGACCTGCCACCATGTGACCCATGCACCAGGTTTGTACATCAAGCTGGCTATACTAGACTGACCTGCCACCATGTGACCCATGCACCAGGTTTGTACATCAAGCTGGCTATACTAGACTGACCTGCCACCATGTGACCCATGCACCAGGTTTGTACATCAAGCTGGCTATACTAGACTGACCTGCCACCATGTGACCCATGCACCAGGTTTGTACATCAAGCTGGCAAGACCCTTTTAAGCTCTAACAGCAGTTTCATGACAGTGTCATCTCCTGCAAGAGTTCTATTGCTAATATTCGTGAACGTTTTTTCGTTATGATGATAATATCTACTGCAAAATTTCTTGTGATCAAGGGCAATATATATATATATATGTGTTTGAATTTATTGCCCTTTTTGGTGTGCGTTTTTGGTGTGCATGTGTGTGCGTCACTGCACGTGTATATATAGATATATGTGTGTGTGTGTGTGTGTGTGTGTGTGTGTGTGTGTGTGTGTGTGTGTGTGTGTGTGTGTGTGTGTGTTTCCATGTAATACTTTATAATATATATATGTAAACTGTTTTGGTAGGACTGTGCCCTACATGTGTATATAATATATCAATTATCATATTTAGGTTAATATGTCTCAAGTGAGCGCTCAGGACATCGATAAGCGCACGATAAATGTACATTATTAGTAGTATCTTTCGTTATTATTATTATTATCTTCAGATTCAATCTCCATTTCAGCTTCTGCTTCGCCAAGTGATTCATCCTTTTGCTCTTCTAGTTCTAAACCCATAATTATGTCTGATTGAATGAGTGATTCAGAGTCAGAATCCATCACCCAGCTCAGGGAGCTGCTTGAGGCAGCTGGAATGTGCTGACTTCTGCTTCACTTCTCCCGAGGAAAATCAGGCTGCCTGTGATCTTAATAATGGAGACTTCAGTCCCAAGACATGTTTTCAGTACCTTAGTTCAGTCTGCATTGCCACCTTCTGGTTGGCCCTGGTTCCACAAGCTGCTAAATGTGCATAATCCTGTTCAGGTGTAGTGCCTGGACCTGGTGGAGCTGAAGCTGATCCATTGTTGTGATGATGGTCAGTTATGTTTCTTCTCAGCACCAATCATCAACGTGCTTTTTCTGCCACTGGCACTGACACTGTTCTTCTAACACCACCTTCCTCTTGGCCACCACATCCTTTTCTTCCTCAGCTAACTGCTTCCTGGCCTGTGGCACTTTTCTCGCACATATTCAACAGATAAATTTGTTCTTGGTTGTTGTTTTGTTTTTGAGGAACCAAGCTGACACAGACCTGTTTTACTTGAGGATGTTGATGGTGGAATGGTGTTTAAACACTCAAACAGAGAAGCAGATCTCTTAAACAAGCTGAAGTCCAAATCCCCAAACATCTGTTCACCAATCAGATTTGTCAAGTGCAAATGGCTTATTTTGAATCCTCAGGAATACCCTATTTTTTAATAGCGTCCTTCACTCTTCAGGCAAGAAATCTGCTAGCTGACATTCTGTGACTTTGACAAGTCCACCGCATAACTCCTGCAGGATGACTTTCACTATGGTCCTCTGGTTGTCATCCAACGCCGAAGTGTTCACTGTGATTTGATTTGAAAGCAGTATTTGTTGAACACTGAGACCAAGGCCAAAACTCACCATCGGGAAATGTTTACTAGTTTAGAGACCTAACTTGGGTTTTAACCCACTTATTAAGTCTGTTAAAACAAAAATCTGACTATACACCAGTTTCAGCATGTACATTAAAAAAATTGCCATTCATTGTGTGCTGACAAAATGTGACTTGCCCTGATGTGAGACGAACTGGTTGACTGGGCGTAAAATGTAAAACATCAAGTTACTTACTCAGTTACTGGACGAGTTGGACTAACTGGTTGTTGTCTGCTAGCTGTTCTGTGGGCCGCTCCTGAAATTCTGCAGATGAAAGTTGGTGTTCAGGTGATCAGGTGATCTGGTAGTGGTAGTTCTGCAGATGATCTCGCTGTGAGCTCTGTGTGTGACTCGTGACAAACCCTGGCTGCAACTGTGCAAGTGTCTCACTACAACATTACTAACTTATAAATAGAAGTTATACAGTAGTAGGACCTCACAATGGTGAGCAACATATTTTCTTATTGGCTGACAGATATTTCAACAGCCAATCAAAATGCACGTTCCTTCTAAAATTCTCAAGGGAGATAATGGACGTGTGCCGGTTGATGTCAGTCTCACAGTTTTGTGTACATGTCATGTATAAATTATTTTTTTAATGTTTATTTTTTAGATCTGGACAGTCTGTGTGAAATAGTTTCATTTTCCTAACGTTTTCAGTAGGGACCAGCACGAAAACTTCGGAAATAATTTGATAATGTTTGAAATAGACGATTTCCGGAAATAACAGGCAAAGATAATTTGACAGTGTTTTCTTACTCCGGGAGAGTGAAGTCCCCTGAATGGAGGCGGCTGTTGTAGTATGCAGTCTCACAAGTATACAAGAGGCAAGAAGAAAACGTTCCAATCATTTACTGGTCAGCCTCGGCGCCATAGTACAAGACAAAGCAAAAGCAATCATAGCACAGTTTTGAAACTGCACATAACGAAACTACAGCATCAGTTTCGTATCATCCCTCTTTCCTTAAGAAAATAATCACACGCAGTTTTTCTTTTTCTTACTCTCATCTCACAGAACTGTAAACAAAACACAGTCGTATTACCTATCTTGGCAAATGGACACAAATCAAACTCATCTTGGGATTCTAGATAACAATATTATGGCCTTTAAAGGGCCCCTGAACACTGATTTTAAGTCGTAAATATCACTTACTTTGTACTATATAAATAAAGTTTAACATACACACTGTTCGTTTGATAGATTGACATTTTCCCGAGGTACGTAAAAGTATTGATTTGAATGAAAACAAACATGACGCTTCGAGCATCTGCGTCGTCTGCAGCTGAAAATCCCGTTTTCGGTCACGTGACCTCCGTGACGTCACAACAAGACAACTGACCCGCATGGCTCAGTAACGACTTGAACAAAACTGAATCGAAAGTGGTCTGGCAAATCAGTTTTAAAGCATGCCGAGCGAGTGTGCTGCAGTTGCTTGCAGTGAAAGGTTGACAAAGGAGTTTTCTTTCCATGCTTTTCCTTAAATTTAGTTTTTGTTTTTAAATGAAGCCAGAAAACGACAGTGGCAAATGGCAATGAATCGATGAGGAAGAAGTGGGAACCAAAACACCAGGATGTGCTCTGTTAAAGCATTTCCAAAAAATGCTTCACAGATCGCACCCTGCTGAGCATTCAGTTTGGGCTCAAATACATGTCCACAGGTAACCGACTTGGAAAGATTTCCAGTTCGAATCTCCAAGGATGAAGCTCCGACGCCATTGCCAGTAGCTGGGCGTTTCCCCCTTGTCATTCCATCTTTCTCGAGCCTTGTTAGGTGCGTGGCGTTTCGGTCTTTTTCGTTCTGTTTACTCTAGCTTTCACAACAAGCTAGACCACATCAGGGAGCCTGCCTTTTATTGGGTGTTTTATTTTATTTCCCCAGTTTATCCGTGTTTGTTTCATCATACGTAAAGATGAAAAAGTTTTGTTCGTTCTAGTTCAATAGACTAGCGATTTCGTGGCCTCCCTGGGCTACGGTTTGGGGTTGGGCCGGTTCTTGCTATTGACTGTTTTTTCTCTTTCAACTCCTTTTGTTTCTCGGGTTATATCGTTCATTTACAATGTACGAGTGAGGGGGGTAGTCTCGTGAGCGTCTGCTGCCCCGCAGTGTTGTTGTCACTGCTAAGTGTGTTGTATCGTGTACACGGATTACATGTATCCGGCCTTTGTCACGTTACTCGCTGACATTTCCTGCCTCCTCTTTCTTTTCAGAAAGTGTTTGTTGTTGTTGTCGTTGTTTTGTTTTCTCTCTCTCTTCTCTTCCACCATACGTCTTTCGTTTTTGTCTTTGGCTTATTGGCCAGTTCGTAACCGCTGTTAGCTTGCCTGATTAGGGCAGCCGTTTTGAATTTCTCTTTTCGTCTGCATTTGTTTACATCCCGATCCTATGTCATCGGTAGTCCTGATTAGCGATTTGCTTTATCAGTCTGAAGACATTGTGTTTCTAGATGGAGGCCAGGTTAGTGAGGAGTTAGTTATGGTTAGTTTGGCTTTCCATCCATTTGTCGTTGGCACAGTTATTTTTACTTCTGTGCTCTTATGTTAAGTCAAGAATTTCTTTATTCCTTCACAGGAAAATGTGCCACACATAAAGCCACAAAGACAGTGTACATATGTAAAAGATTAACACTTAAGAAGTACGCAACAACACGTAGTATCGCACACATCACAATATACAATAAACACAAAGCATAACCACCACTATATTCTCATGACACTTCTTCGTCACTTGAACTCTCCCAGTCGATGCCAAAATTGATATCCGCAACTGACTCGTACTGGAATGGCCGTATTCCAGTTGCCATTTCCAACTTTTCAGGCAAATTTATCCGGAGTTTTGTGCACTAAAACTGTAGAAGCAACAATGCCAATGGCAGTCGAGTCTTATCGTGACGTCACGATTAGCCTTTGACTTTACGGCTCCAAGTAAACTCTCGGCCAAAACACGTACGATCACGCGGCTGCAGCGGTTATTTCCCTTGCCCATTCTGCCGTGACATATTGGTCTTGTTTTGCGATTCATAAGCATTTAAGACACTTGAAAAATATAAACTGATTACTGAGGCACGGGATATATACCTGTATTTACTGTGTGAAAATATTTAGTCGGTGGAATATACCAAAGTGGAGATCTGAAGCTAAAATCGGTCAAAATCAGTGTTCAGGGGCCCTTTAATGTAAATCATTCATAATTAAAGGGGTTTCTGAATAACTAGGATCAGATATAACTTGCCTAAATGTAAAAATAATAGGTGATTATTTTAATCGTTTACTTGTTGGTTTGTTGCTTTTCCGTGTTCTATGTGATAGTCCTGTTCAACTGGTATATTCATTATAACGTGCAGGGGCTCTGATCACCCGACAGGAACGTGTTCTAACGGTCTCTTGACCAGACTGCGAAGGTGGTTCAGCCTCATGATCAATAGTAGGACCGTGCTCTGGACGGATGGCAGAGGGAGTTTCCAGTGGGCCTGGCCGAGGATGAGTCTGGTTTGTCACACCAGGCCAGTTTCCAGTGTCTGCACAGTCCTGTTGGGGAGCTTCCCTCAAGTCTCCTCTGTTGCGTCGGCTGTTGGACCCCTGGTTTGTTCTCACGTTGTAGGACCTTGGTTCTCCGCTGTGCCCTGTGACTTCACCCGGTATCCAGGTCCTGCTTGCTTTCTCCAGGACCCTGACGTTCTGTCCTTTGTGGAGAGGAGGGAGACTCTCGCCTGCATGTCTGTCATAGTTGGACTTCATCGTCGACTGTCTGCGATCCAAATGTTGACGTTGTGCAACAGTGACGGGAGATGGAGAGGTGCGGGAAGGAAGTAATGTGGTGATAGGCCTGCCCATCAACATCTCTGCCGGTGATGGCAGCTTGGAGTCGACTGGGGTCGCTCGAAGGTTGAGCATGGCAAGGTGTAGGCTCTGTTTCTCCTTCTTACACCTCTTGATGATCTTCTTGATAGTCTGCACCTGTCTTTCTATGAACCCACTGGACTGTGGGAACCTGGGTGATGAGGTGGTGTGTTGTATGCCCCACTTGTGGACAAAGTCCTGGAATGGTTTCTCGATGTACTGTGGTCCGTTATCACTGACGATCTCGTCGGGTCGGCCAAAAAAAACAGTGACACAGCTTTTCTGATTTCCTCTGTGACGTTCTCACTTGTGGTAGTGTATAGGGGTGTGACTATGGGATATTTTGAGAAATAGTCACATATCAGCACGAAATGCTCCCCGTCCACCTCGAACAAGTCCGTGCCCAGTTTCTTCCAAGGGGCCATCGGTGTGTCATGTGGTATGAGGGGCTCCTTCCTGTTGCAGTTTGCCAACTCCTGACATAGGGTGCAGGTCCTGGTCATATGTTCAATGACTTTGTTGATGTTTGGCCAGTACACCCCTTCTCTGGCCAATAGTTGGGTCTTCTCAATGCCTTGGTGAGACTGATGGAGTTGGTCAAGAATGTCTGCTCGCAGACTCTCTTGGATGAGGACTTGTTTTCCTTTGAAAATGATGCCGTCCTCAACAGCCAACTCATCACGGAATGACCAGAAAACTCGTACATCAGTTGGCAGATCCTTGATGCTGTCAGGCCATCCTTGGATGATGTTTTCCATGAGTGTATTTATGGTCGGATCTCTGGCTGTCTGGTGTCGAATTTGATGCTGTTTCCTCTGTGAAAAGTTGACCACGTCTATGTCACAGCGATGAACTTCCGCCGTCGTCATCTCAATACCATCAACCCTGAGATCCAATTCGACTGCGCCCTTGTCCTTTGGATTCGGCAGCCTCGACAGAGTGTTTGCCAGGGTCATCGTCTTTCCTTGTCGATACTCGATGGTGAAGTCATATCCCTGTATTTTCTGGAGCATCCTCTGGAGCCTGGGTGGTGCTCTGAGGAGGGGCTTCTTGGCAATCATTTCGAGTGGCTTGTGATCAGTTATCACTCGAAAGGGGTGTCCGTACAGGTACGTGTGGAAGCGATTGATGCCGAACACAACGGCAAGAATCTCCCGGTCAATGTTTGGGTAGTTGCTTTGTGCTGAGTTGAGCGCTTTGGATGCGAATGCAACAGGTTGACCGTCCTGCAGAATTGCTGCGCCAAGACCTTTCGTTGAACTGTCTACCTCCAGCGTGGTGGGTTTTGTTGGGTCAAAGTATTTGACACACGACTTTGCTGAGATTGCTGTTTTGCGTTTCTGGACGCAGTGGAGGTGGTCTTCCGACATCTCAAATGGGACGTTCTTCTTCAGGAGGTCCCTGAGTGGCTGTGACTCTTCACTGAAGTTGGGAATGAATGTTACGAGGTATGTCATCATACCGAGGAATCTCTGCAGATCCTCTTTGTCCTGTGGAACAGGCATGTTCTGGATGTCATGAACCTTGGCCGGGTCAGGTCTGATGCCATCTTTGGAGTAAATGTTGCCGAAGAAACTGATCTCAGGTTGTCTGATTGTGCACTTGTCTGAATTGAACACCAGCCCGGTTTCTTTTGCTCTGTCCACGAGCGCTTTCAGGTTCCGGTCGTGCTCCTCTTCATCTTTGCCACGCACTCAGACGTCGTGTGTGATCCCAACCACGCCTGGAAGGTCTTCCAAGATATCGTCCATTCTGGCTTGGAATATGTCTTGTGACGCCCTTAGTCCAAATGGTAATCTGGTCCAGCAGTATTGACCAAACGGGGTCCGAAATGTAGTGATCAACTGGCTGTCTGGGTCAAGATGGACTGACCAATAGCCCGCTTTGGCATCCAACTTGCTGGAGACTATTGACCCTGCAAACTGAGGATTCAGCTCTTCAAGTGTAGGAACTTTGTGTGGACATCGCTTCAGGGCTTGATTGAGTTTCTGGGGGTCGATGCATATGCGGAGTGATCCATCTTTTTTCACAGAGTATGCGAGACTAGAGCACCAGTCTGTGTGTTCGCTGACTTTCCGGATGACACCCTGCTTCTCCATCTTCTTCAGCTAGCACTTTAGCTTTTCCTTGAGATGGATGGAGCACTGACGTGGGGGGTCGATGAATGGTTCACAGTCCTGCTTCAGGTGGAGCTTGGCCACCCCTCTGAAGTCTCCCAGCGTGTCGAATTGGCCTGGATATGCTTGCTTCAATCCTTCCACGGTTGTGACATCTGGTGTGGGTCTGAGGTCATCACAGTGAATAGTGACAAGTCCAATTTTCTCGCATGTTGGCAGACCAACAATAGGTGCTGATGGAACATCAACGACATAGAACTTGGCCTTCGTGAAGGTTTTTTTCCCAAATCGAAGCTGGAGGTTGATGGATCCTAGACAGGGGATCTCCTGACCGTTGTAGGCAACCAGCCTGACGTTCCTTATGGGCTCAAGGATGTCGGGGGGGGGGGGGGGGGAGTGTCTTGTACATCTGCTTGTATCTCCTAAGGGGGAGAGTGTTGTACATCTGCTTGTATGTCCTAAGGGGGAGTGTGTTCCCCGCAGCTCCAGTATCGACCTTGAGTTTGATCTTGCGTATGCCCTTTTTCCTAGGACAGATAACATCCAGTGTTGTGAAAACCTCGTTGCGTACACTGGATATGCGTATGCAGTCATAGGGTTCAGTGGAGTCTTCCTCTGAAGTGTAACTGGCTGCTGGCTCCAGATCATGGAATCTTCGGTCTGTCCCACGGCTGCCTTTGCCAGCATCCCTATGTTGTTTGCCACCCGATTTGGTGTCACCACGTTGTTGAACATCTTCTTTCGGACGGTTTGTTCCTTTGCGTTTTCGGCAAAATATCTTCCAATGTCCGATTTTTCCACAAAATTTGCATGAGTCTTTGTAAGCCTGACATGCTCTTGGGTGATGGGCTCTGCCACAGTTGTCACATGCTTGGCCTACTTGGTCCACATTGTTCAGTGGTGTGCTTGTGCGTTTCTGAATTTCCTGTCGACCTGCGAGAATGGCTTCAAAACGTCTCCCCTCTGCAAGTGCGTCTGTCAGCTTGTAGTCTTTGGCTTTTCCCAGCAGTTCACGCTGGAATGCTTCTATTGGTGTGGATGCAATCATGAGTTCAATGATCCTTTCCTCCAATTCACACTCTTCAAATTCATACTTGAGGGCTCGAGTGCCTGCTCTGGTTACAAAGTCATCGACAGATTCCTCACTTCTTTGCCTGTAGTCCATCAAGTGGAGACGATGCACTCTGAAGTTGAGATTAGTCTTTAGCTGAGACTCAAACAACTCCCATATTTTGTCAGGCCTCTTCTTGTCTGCATCTGACATCCCTGACGCGTTGAGGCGCTTCAGGCCCTCGTTTCTTATCCCCTGAGGATTTTCAGAGCTATTTGTCTGGATCTGTGATGTCCTCATCTTCACAGTAGTATGACATAGTTTGAATAGCTGCAAGGCCTCCTCATGATTTTCTGATGCCCAGTTCATTTCGAGGATGCGTGAGCGTGCCATGTTCTAGTGAGTGAATGTGCGAACAATGCAGCTGTAATGGCAGTATCGCTAACAGGGTTAGTGCAGGGAGGACTGGATGGCAATGGTGATGTGTGTGTGTGTGTGTGTGTGTGTGTGTGTGTGTGTGTGTGTGTGTGTGTGTGCGTGTGTGTGTGTGTGTGTGTGTGTGTGTGTGTGTGTGTGTGTGTGTGTGTGTGTGTGTGTGTGTAGGTGTGGTCAGTGTTATTGTAGAGTGCCCTGTGCTGCCACCTTTTGTGGTAGATGGACGCTCTAGAAGTCCTCTTTCTTTTTCTTCTTATTATTATTAAGACGTGGACTGAACTGCAACCCCAGTGTCGCTTCCGTAATGGTCGCTGACGTAATGCACACACCTTCCCACACTAACTCCCCAACACCACAACACAACAATGATTATCCTTTCACACCCATTAACAATTACACAATCCTACCCATCACACGCAAACTTCACTCTATTCACACACACGACTTAACTAAGGCATGTACACGGAGGACATTGATCAAATCAGTCACAAAAAATACATGATGACATTTCAGGACAATGGAGAACAGCAATATGACAAGAGCTAGGCGATGACCCAGTCACACTGGTTAATAAAACAACAATTAGACGCAGTTTCCCAAACACTGTATAGTAACTCAACGGCACGAGCTCACTGGGCTAAGAGCACCGGTCGAACCAGTAACACAGCGACGACAGGACACTGGTCCACGAAGTTGAAGCGTGACAGCAGTCACACCCCTCGTCGACGAGCGGCGGGAGAATTTACTTTTCAAGGATCGACTTTCTGTGCTGACTCTTATTTTGGTATCCTCTTATTTCGGTGGAACACCCCGTGTTACCGCAGTAGCACGTAAAAGATCCCGGTCATTCTCCCAAAAGTGCAGGTGGCAGGTTACAGCTAAACACGCATACACCTTATGTATGTGGCTTTGCATGAAGTGACATGGAACATGGTTGTATGGTGTACACAGGACTTGCGCCGAGACGGCTGCAGTTTCATGTGGCACCAGCCATGCCAGCGCTGTAAGTACTGACACCACTTCGGTGGATATTCAAAAAACGCGCTATAAAGCTAGTCACTCATGTAGAACCACATGCGAGCGCAGTGAGTCTGCTCAAGAGAGCGGAGAATAGCGCTGTATAAGCGATCATCAATCAATCAATCAATCAATCATTGTGAATTGATGAGAAATGTATGAGAATGCAAGTGGAAATGACATATAGGCAAGGTGATAGTCCTATATCTTAGCACGATTAGACTGGCGCACACACAAACGTTACAGATGTAACAGTATGTAACTGCATTGACTGAGGTTTACTAAGTGCTCATTCTCTTTATGGGTAGACACAGACTTCATAACACAAGCTGCAACTGACTGTGCCGAGAAAAAGAGATTCTACCTACTGATTCAAACCGATGTTTGAAACACAGTCAGACAACATCACTGACAGACGTGTGTGGACAGCAGTGCCACGGTACCTTGTTCTGCTGAGCCACTGACCAGCCTCGTCTTTCTGAATTAAAGACTGTGGAACTGCGTGGAGTACACACACACACGCACGCACGCACGCACGCACGCACGCACGCACGCACGCACGCACGCAAGCACATTTCTCTCTCATTTCTCACATCTGTGCAGTTTCTTGTCGTACAAGGCTTGGGAATATTCCTCGACAAAAAAAACAAACAAACAAAAAAAACGTGCAAGCTGGTGGATGTTATATTTGCAAAACATATGAAAGAATCAGTGAGCGAATAGAAAGTGTGCGATTCGTTCATTGATCGTGTTTGACGTTCAAGAAACACTACAACTTGATGGAATAAAACTTAGAAACATCTGGCATATTCTGCTTGAAATGTTATTTTAAGAATGCTAAAAAAAATAATCTATAAAACAAAACAAAAACAAAACTAACCTCTCGCCACGACGATCCCATGTCATTATGAGATCACATTTCAGGCAAGCACTACAATTACAAATTAACTGATGCCAGGTGAGAGTTACCGTAGGCGACTCAGGTATTTGTTGTTGTACTTGTGTTAGGACTTTCGAGTGCTAATTAACTCCCTTGTTTGTTGAGTCGCACAGTTGGGTTAAAACAATACAACAGTGTGGGCATCACATAAATGCCTGATCTCATATATGGATCGTGGTAGCATACAGGTTATTAATATTGCGAATGGCGCAGTTAGATGAATCATTTATGACGGCTGGCTGTTGAAAACTATTTGCTTGTAAATATCGCGATTAGTGCCGTTCGATGAGTCATTTATGATGATAGTTTACAATAAGGATGTTGTAAACTACTTGCTTGTTAATGTCGCGAATCAGTGGTGCAGTTAGATGAATCATGTGATGTTGTAAACTATTTACTTGTTAATATCGCGAATGGCGTGGTCTGGTACAAGGGCTTTAAAAGGCGGCGTTGTCGTGCCACCAGCATCGTCTCCACCACTCGACGTCGTCGTCACAGCATCAGGTAAGGAAGCTTTGGTCTTTGCCGTCGATTTATCGTATCAGGATGCGGTTCCGCCAGTACGGAACTCCTGAGGGAGTCCATTACTTGTCCGTGGTGAGGCCTTAATTATGAATCGGGCCTAAAGCGGTAGGCCGGCCTAAATCTCAAGGCTATTGACAATGGCCCCAAAATGGTAACCCGTTTAATTTATTTTCTTGTTATTTCAATTCATCTGTACAGCGTAGGCTACCTGATTTCACAGCGTCCACTCGCCTTTCTGACAAGTTCAAAATGGCCGACGCAGCAGACGATGCTACGGTTACTAGATTCAGTAAAAGCCAAGAAGTATACTCCATCGAAGATGTCGATAGATTAGCGTTTTTACGAATATGTCGTATAATAAGTACAAGCTTTGCAGAAAAGCCTTGGAAACTCTGTACAAATCCTTTATATTACCGCAGTTTGATTACGCCAACATTGCTCGGGATAACTGCTCAGGAACACATCCGAACATGCTCGAAAACCTGCTTTGCAAGCTATAAGAATTATTATAGGAGCTGTTAAGGGAATAAGCGACGAAGGTTGTATAAAGAATCTGGATTTTGTACACTAAAAGAAAGAAGAAAACGTCACAAGCTATTGATGTTTTATAAAATGATTAATTAGCAGTGCCCCTGATACCTGCCTTTTTATTGAACCACCTTTAGTTTTCGCAACAAACCCGTATCATTGTAGACGACCCTATGAAAGAGTCATTTCCGCTCATAAGACAGAACTATATGCAAATTCATTTATTCCGTCAACTACCCAACTGTGGAACACATTACCTCAAACTATACAAGCAAATCCTTTAATTAGCCTGCTGAAAAATGTATTTGTGAACGAATGACACTATAGTTCCTATATATTATTATTTTGACTCTAAAAAGGAACTAATTAAACATTGTAGACTTCGTCTTGCTATTAATAGTTTAAATTATGACTTATTCAGACGTCAATTGTTAGAAGACCACGTATATTCATGCGGATATACAGCCAAACATCAGAGTATTTCCTACTATGTTGTCCCCTTTAAAAATAGGAATAGAAATAAAAGGTTAGTAAACTAGGCCAGAACGAAAGAAATATCAATACACTTGTATTTGAAAACGACCAGCTGCATTTGGAAAGTAATAAGGTTGTTTTTGCTATAGTCTACGATTTTTTGCGTCACACCGACCGCTGGTAAATCTGTAAGTCTGGATACGTTAATGTGTCCATGATACAAGTACATGCTTTAACCCTCTCCCTCTCTGTGTGTCTCTCTCAGATCAATATTTATGATAACATTCAGTTAGTTGTTTCCTTTATAACCCTCCGCCCCCATCCTCCCGTTTTGTTGTTGTTGTTGTTTGTGTTTGTTTGTTTTCTGTTTGATTGATTGTATTGTGGGTGTTTTTGTTTTTTTTGTTTTTGTCTTTGGTTTGTTTTGTTGCCTCTAACCTTTTGACAACAATTTGCCATCTTGCCATCGTAAATGTCTGTGTAATTATCATGTTGTCTATAGGTAACACTCAAATAAGCATACTGCTTTTAGTTGTTGAACTTATGATTACGATGAATGAATAAAATTTGGTATCAACCAAAAACAAAAAGGCTGAAAAGTCTCTTCCACCAAGGCAGGCATGTACTGCAAAAAATAAGAGTAACCACGTCACGAGGCAACCTTTTCGTGCTCTTCCTTGGTACAGAGGGTGCCAAAATGACTGCGCCCGTGGTGGTCAAATATGAGGCCAAAAAGCAAACAAAAAAGCTACTTCTTTCGCATAATGGTTGATGCAAAACAATCCAATTAAACCTCTAATGCTAAACACGGCACGAGGAACCCTTCCGACCCCTCCAATAATAAAGAACGAATCAAGAGCTCCGCCCCGAGTAGGTCAAATTCGAAGGGGAGAGAGATAAGATAAGATAGTACTTTATTACACAAGGATATAGATTCAAGCACAAGTCGGCTGTTTTTTGTTGTTGATTTTTACAAATCTGTCCCTGATGACAAACACAGCACCGCTCAATACGTCAAACAAGTATACAAATAATTGCGGCAAACTAGAATACATCTTAAGAACAAAACAAAAATTATTACTGTCTAAATCTTCGCAACATACGAAATCAGAAAAGTAAGGCAAATACACATCTGAATTTTCAGGAGAGAGAAGAGAGAGAGAGACGAGAGAGATGAGAGAGAGAGAGAGAGAGAGAGGAGAGAGAGAGAGAGAGAGAGAGAGAGAGAGAGAGAGAGAGAGAGAGAAAGAGAGAGAGAGAATTACAAAATCATTTTAAACGAATAAAAGAGAGCGACAGAAGCGTGAGTATGTCTCTATCTATACATATACAAACTGTATAAAAAATAAATATAAAACAATCTAGCAAGATTGGAAGTTAAACGTATACACTCATATATACTAAAGTTAAACGGATATACTCATATATACTAAAGTTAAACGGATACACTCATATATACTAAAGTTAAACGGATACACTCATATATACTATGAATATAACGCATTAAAATGATAACCACAAGGAAAGGAAAGAGAGTACAATAACGTATGAAAATACAATTTATCAAAAGATGAATTCTGTTTGTGAAATACCTATGTAAAACTTGCCAAGAACACGCAAGGGGCAAATACAATACATTTTGTGTCAAGGTGTCTCGCGAATGGAGGGGGGCGGGGGGGGGGGGGGGGGGGGGCGGGGGCGTATCAGGTTGTTTAGTGAGTGCCTGAAATGTATTCCTTTTGAATGTTTTTACTTCCATGGGGTATCTCAGATGATGAGATAAACTATTCTACGCTAAAGAGCCCTCGTTTGAAAGATATCGATCCTTGTTCTGGGCAAAAGTTGTTATTCCCATGAAGGTGAAGACGTTGAGAAGAATCACGAGATCTTTGAGGTACTGTGGGGCTTTGCCGTGAAAAACCTTTTGCATTAAAACACATTTGTTGAGTAATACTTGTTTGTCTAGAGGGAGTAGTTTGAGAGCACAGCACTTTTGATTGTAGTCCATATTAGGACTTGGCATTAAGAATTTTCTGGCACGTTTTGTGGAGAGTGTACAGTTGCTTCATGTGCCATCCGTCCCATGCATTTGAAACATAGTTTAGGTGTGGCATAATGTGTGCAAAAAAGAGAGCCTAATTTTGTTTATTGGCTGACAGTTTGGGTTAGTTTTGAAGGAAGAAGAATATTTCTAGAAACAGTTCTGCAAATATTCTTCAGATACGTTTGCCACTTTAGCTGCTCGTCTACAGATATTCCAAGTAGGCGATGTTTTGAGAGCCGCTCTGTTGGCGTGGTGTGGAAGTTTAGATTTAAGGACAGCTGATGTTTCTGAAAATTTTAAATCGCATATATATTGCACTGATGAACGTGTAAGGCACATAGGCAGGTCATTAATAAGGATGAAAAACAAAACAGGGCCCAGGATCGAGAGAGAGAGAGAGAGAGAGAGAGAGAGAGAGAGAGAGAGAGAGAGAGAGAGAGAGAGAGAGAGTACTCCAAGACAATGAAATAAAGCTTGCAACATTTTGACATTTTCTACTTTGTCCGGCCTGTATGCTTTCAGAATGACTTCGTGGATAACACTCCTGTCACTGTGTCTGGCTTGTGCAGCCCTTGTCTTGTCGGTGAACGGCGGTCAGTTGAGCAGACGTTCTCTCCCTCTCTCTTTGTGTCTCTGTCTGTCTGTCTCTGTCTCTGACTCTCTGTCTCTGACTCTCTGTCTCTGACTCTCTGTCTCTGACTCTCTGTCTCTGTCTTTGTCTCC
>OY757558.1:12333527-12350530 GCA_963584105.1 Alviniconcha strummeri
AGAGCTAAGTTCCACGAAAGAAATCAGAAAGAAGGAGAAAGTGTTGAAGAATACATAAGACATTTGTATGAGCTGTCAGAACATGCAGACTTTGTGGACAGAGAAAGTACAATTCGTGACCGACTTGTCTTAGGCCTGCTTGACAAAGAACTGTCTGAAAAACTTCAGTTAGAAAGTGAGCTGACCCTTACCAAGGCAAGCCAGCTCGCCAGACAAAGTGAGCTGGTGAAGATTCAGATAAGGGAACAAAGGGGTCTGGCACATTCCTCAGTTGATGCAGTGAGGGGAGGGGGTAGTGGTCACCCCAAGAGACAGTACCATGCACGCAGCGGCGGCACCTGCAGCAAGCGAGGTCAGGGCAGAGGTCAAGAGCTGCAGAGCAAGCAGAGTACAGGCGCCAGAAATAGCATACATAATTTTTACTTCTGTGCATCTTCTCATCTTAGACGCCAGTGTCCAGCTTATGGGAACGTTTGTAAAGCTTGCAACAAGCCAAATCATTTCGCTAGATCTAGAGCCTGCAAGAAGAAAGCAGTCAGTGAACTGCCAGGAGAACAGAGTGAAGAATATCACCTTTTCTCAGTGACAAACTCTAGCAATGAAGCTCCATGGCGAGTGTCTGTCAAGCTGAATGGGACAGATCGCGGGACAAGCTTCAAGACAGACACGGGAGCAGATGTGTCCGTCATGTCTTTGCAGACCTACAACAACATGTCACCAAAGCCTCCTCTACAGAAAACAGCTGCAGTATTGCGTAGTCCAGCTGGAACGCTAGACTGCAAGGGCAAAATAGAAGTGACAGCCAGAGTTAAGGGGGTAGATTACCCACTTCGGATCTACGTCGTGAGCTCAGCAATTGAGTGTCTCCTCAGCACGGAGGCAGCAGCAAGAATGAGGCTCATCCGCCGTGTTGACACTGTTAAGAAACCAGAAGAGACAATTTTAGTGAGTTGGATGAAAATCCTGTGAAATGTGCACCTGTGAAAATCAGACTCAAAGATGACAGCCAACCATACAGCCTGTCGACAGCAAGAAGAGTGCCAATTCCTCTTCTACAGAAGGTGAAAGATGGACTTCTAAAGATGGAAGAAACGGGCATCATAGAGCAGATACAAGAGCCAACAGACTGGTGCGCAGGTATTGTGATAGTACCAAAGAAAGACGGTGGGGTGCGGATCTGCACTGACTACAAAAAGCTGAACGCTGCGATCAAGCGTGAAAGATATGTCTTACAGACAGTTGAAGACATCTTTCACAAACTGAAGGGATCCACCATCTTTACCAAGTTGGATGCGACGAGTAGATTTTGGCAAATTCCACTGGACAATGAATCAGCCAAACTCACTACATTCATCAGTCCATTTGGCCGATACTTCTACCGCAGATTGCCACAGGGCATTACATCTGCGCCGGAAATTTTCCAGCGCACCGTGGAAGAGATCATTGCAGGAGAGGAGCATGCTGTATGTTTCTTCGATGGCATCCTGGTGTTCAGTGAAAACGAAGAAGTTCACGAAAAACACATGAAGAACACCATGGAAAAACTGAACAGTGCAGGCATCAAGCTGAACAAAGAGAAGTGTAAGTTTCGTCAGCAGGAGATTGACTTTTTGGGCTTTGTCATCAACAAAGATGGCGTGAAAGCAGACCCAAGGAAAACCGAGGCAATCCTCGAAATGCCTGACCCTACAGACGTTGCCGAGTTACGCCGTTTTCTCGGTATGGTCAACTACTTAGGTCGCTACCTTCAGAATCTGTCTTCAGTTTTCCAGCCAGTCACAGAACTCCTAGAGAAGGACAGAGCGTGGACGTGGGGCAGCCTCAGATCAGTGCAGTCGCCAAAGTCAAAGAGATGTGGACTTCTGCTGCAACACTTGCTTACTTCGATCCAGACAAGGCTACAACAGTGAGTGCAGACGCTAGCAGCTATGGGCTTGGTGCGGTTCTTTTGCAAGTGCACCCAGATGGACTCCGTCCTGTTGCCTTTGCTTCTAGAACTCTCACAAAGAGCGAGAGAAAGTACGCCCAAATAGAAAAAGAATGCTTAGCCTCCACTTGGGCGTGCGAGAAATGTGATCGCTATGTCGTTGGACTCGATACGTTTTCTGTTGTGACAGACCACAAGCCACTTGTTCCTCTGATAAACACCAAAGACTTATCAGAAACACCACTCCGTTGCCAAAGGATGTTGATGCGTCTCATGCACTTTAACGTCAAAGCCAATTATGTCCCAGGGAAGGACATGTTAGTGGCTGATACCCTGTCTCGCAGTCCTATATCCACAACTGAAAGCAGTTCCCATGAGGAAATTCAAGCTCATGTCAGCGACGTCCAGTCATCATGGCAAGTGTCAGATGCAGGACTGGCCAAGATCAGAGCAGAGACCTTGAAAGATGTGAACCTCAAAGCAGCCATGGGGTACACTATTCATGGCTGGCCTCAGTATAAGGAGGACGTTCAACTGGCTGCCAGAGACTTCTTCATCATAAGAGGCGAGCTCAGCCTTCGTGATGGACTCTTAGTGAGGGGAGACAGAATAGTCGTTCCTTTCAGCTTGAGAAAACAAATTTTGGAAAGGATCCACGAGGGCCACATGGGCGTGGCAAAGTGCAGGGAACGTGCTGCACAATCGGTGTGGTGGCCACGGATTGGAAAAGACATAAAATCACGGGTCGCCAGCTGCCGACACTGCCTGGAGAAGCAGCCATCCCAGGCCAGTGACCCCCTCCTACCATCAGCAATCCCAGACAGACCCTTTCAGAAGGCAGGCATTGACATTTGTGAGTTCCGAAACAAGCATTACCTGGTGCAGGTGGACTATTACTCAAGGTATATTGACGTCACATACCTGCCCAGCTTGACATCAGCAACGGTGATTGGGAAATTAAAGAACTTTTTCTCCCATCATGGCGTTCCAGAGACAGTTGTTTCAGACAACGGTATCCAGACCACACGGTGAGACAGGAGCCTTACCCAACTGCGTCTTCTGACCAGCAGCCCGGTGTATACCTGGCTGGGCAGCCCGGGACACCAGTGACAGGCCGACCACCATCACCACCGCCGTCTCCAGGGAACACTTCATTTTCATCGACGCAGCCTACACACAAGTCTACTCCAGTGCCGGAACAGTCTTCAGTGTCTACAGCCACACCCGTTCGCACCAGATATGGCCGCATCATCAATAAGCCTGCCAGATATCGGTGATTTTGTGTGCAGTGTTGTGCCATGAGAGCACGTGTGTAGTTTTCCACTGTTCTCCGAGAGCACAAATGTGTAGCTTTGCACTGTGCCACGAGAGCATATTTGTGTAATTTAGCTGTGCCATGAGAGCACACTTGTGTAGATTAGATTGTGCTTTGAGCACAGTTTTATATGTGTGTAGTTTCGAGTGTGTCTAGTGCGTCTTAGAATGTGTCTATATATCATTCGTGTAGAGTCGATTGTGCCCTGAGCGCACCAGTGTTTATGTTGAGTGCCGTGAGTGCACTAGTGTTTATCCTGTGTGTCTAGTCCAGTACTGAGTAGTTTCCTACGTGATTCATACCACTCTGGATTTCCCATCAAGATTTTCTCTGGAGTATACCAATGTGTATATGTCCCAGGGAAGGACATGTTACTAAGTCTCTGGGCATCCCCACTGATTGTGTCCCGTCAGATCTCCGTACGTACGAAGTCAGTGTCAGCACATTTCCCCTACGTCCGCTTTGGAGGAGTTGTGGAACTTTGTATTCGACTCTGATTTGTTGTCACTGTGCGACAGACAGATAAACGAAAGGGGTCTGTTGAATGTCTAGGCTATTGTTCGGTCTCAATCTTAGTTCTTAACAGAATGTCTCAGTTCTTGTTCTGTCTGCGTCTTAGTTCTTAACTGAATGTCTGAGTTCTTGTTCATTCTGCACCTTTTTTTTCTTTTCTTTCTTTTTTCTCTCTTCTTCTTCTTTTTATTCATTAACATGCATCCACCATTACAATACAATTTCTCTCTCTCTCTCTCTCTCTCTCTCTCTCTCTCTCTCTCTCTCTCTCTCTCTCTCTCTCTCTCTCTCTCTCTCTCTCTCTCTCTCTCTCCTCCCTCTCTCATTCATATATCTAAGGTAAAGTACAAGAAAAAAAAAAAAAAAAAGGCAGACCACACACACACACACACACACACACACACACACACACACACACACACAGAGAAGAAGAAAAAGAAAAAAGAAAAAAAAAGAAAAAACCATGGCAATGAGTACAATTTACAAGATTATTAACTTCATTAACAACCTCGTCTAGATTTGTATCAGCTTTTTGTAATACAACCATTCGGCTGCTATCTTGTCATATGACATCGTTAATGTCGCATTATATTTGTCTACATCAAATGTATGTTTTAAATATTGTTTGAACAGGTGCAGCTGAGGTATGTTCTTGTTGATCTTACAAGTATAAATATAGAACTTTGCACGCAAAATTATCAAATCAAAGGTGCTGTCTGATTTAATTTGGCTGTCGTGACCAAAAAGTACAACATTGTCATTAAGCGTTACTGTCCTCGCATTTGAGCTCCCGGTATTAAGTGTAGTCTGGAACTGTTCCCAAAAAGACTTTACGTACACACATCTCCAAAAAATGTGATTAATAGAGTCTCTTTCCTGTCTACAAAAAGAACAGTTAATGTCATTTTCAATACCCGTGTGCATTAAAACAATGCTGGTAGCTAATATTCTATGTACAAGTCTTATCTGGAACCATTTTAGTTTTATCTCCTGGATGTTTTGCATTTTCTTACAGTTTCTGCTCCAGTCAATGTCTGTATTCAATCTTGCTTCCCATTTTTCACAGCACTTAGGTTTATCTTTACCCTGTGTAAGCATTTCATAATACAGGCGTGAGCCTTTTTGTTGACTGTAAATAATCTTAAGCGTCTTTGTCAAATCGGTTGAACTGTTACTCTCAGCTGTTAGTCCCGTTTTAAGTATGTAGCTTTTAATAGCTTGTACACATCCAGTATATGTAATGTAATCCGTATTAATTCTGTATATTTCTTTAAACCTTTTAAATAACATAAACGTACCATTTTCATTCATAATGTTTTTGATAAAACATACACCTTTGTCTATCCACTTTTTATAAAAAACAGTTTTGTTTCCAACCAGAATATTGTCATTGCAGAAAACAGGATCTGCGACTAGTTCTTCTGAGTTCTCTACCTGTATACGTTTACCAAACTCTCTGTATGCTTTAAATACATGAATCCAAAAGGTATTAAAATTCTTTTCCTAAGTAGGGAGGCTTGATCCCAATTGTTCAAGCAGTAACACTTTCGGGTAAGTTGATGTAATTATACCTTTCCACTTGTGATCACTTGTTTTTAGTTTTCGTATCCAACTTAGCTTCAGCGCATTAATATAATGTCTAATACCTGGTATGCCAAGTCCTCCCTTTGCAATAGTTTTGACGGTTACTTTCCTACTTATCCTGTCTTGTTTTCTACTCCATACGAACTGAAACACGGTCTACTGCAACGCGTCCACCAGACTGTCTGGTGGATTTGGCAATAAAATCCATAGGTGGATAATTTTAGACAAAATCGGCGACTTCAGAACAGCTACTCTACCGAGTGGTGTTATTTGTCTTTTTAACCATACTTTGTACAATGCTTTTATTTTTTTTAAATTCTCGCGAAAGTTGAGTAGCTCACACTCTTTTAAATTATTAGTAAATCAAATACCAAGTACTTTAAATTTAGGTGGGTTCCAGTCCATATGCAAATTTGGCATATATTTAATGGGTGAATTTCTTTTATTACCAAGCCATATAGCACTAGTCTTCCCCGCGTTCAAGAAGAGACCTGACTTGTTTCCAAATGTATTAATAATCTTAACTGTTTCCTCAAATGAGTTCTTGTCACCTTCTAACATAATTTCAGTATCATCAGCATACTGCGAAATTTTTTACTCAGTTTCTCCTATTAAAATACCTTTAATATTCTTATTTTGCCTAATCATAGTAGCAAGTATTTCTACGCATAATAGAAATAAGTATGGTGATATTGGGTCCCCTTGTCTACATCCACTCTGAATTGAAAACCATTCTGATAATTGTCCATTAACCGCGACAGATGACTTTATATGTCTATAAAATGTGAATATCCGCCGGCTAATATCGGGCCCAAATCCAAACGTATGTAAAACTTTAAACATAAATCTCCAATCCACTGAATCGAAGGCTTTTTCAAAGTCTAAGCACAAGAGTAGCCCAGGCATATTTTCTTTGTTCAAGTAACTGATTAAATCGTATATCAGTCGAATATTAGCTCCTACATATCTATTGGCCATAAACCCAGTTTGGTCTTCACTGATCAAAGAGGGCAGGACACGTTTTAAGCGATTAGCAATACAAGTGGATCCTATTTTGTAAACAACGTTAAGGAGTAAAATTGGCCTCCAGTTGTTGTTTTTTATTAGGTCTTTTGATTTGTTCCCTTTTGGTATGCATATCATTATTCCTTCTTTCTGCGTTGATGATAATTCACCTTTTCTAAACCCATAATTAATGATTTAACAACGAATGCACCCAGCTGTCGCCAAACACTCATTAAGAAAGAATTCAACAGTAAAACCATCAGAGCCTGGGCTTTTATGGTTTTTCATGTTCTTGAGTGCAACGCTTGCTTCATCTGAAGTAATTTCCCCTTCGAGTGAGGTCTTTTCTTGCACTGTCAATGCTGGTATATCCTCAACCAAGTCTAATATTTCACAATCTTCTAATTGTCTCTCAGAATATAATCTTTTGTAACCGGACCTGCGGCCCGTTCCTCATTTTAGGTTCAGGGGGAGGCTGGAGATTGCCAAGGAGAGACACTCACACTGGAATAAATAATTGTCTCTAGTCATCCTCATGTAGTGTGCCTTTCATTGTCAAGTTCCTCGCGTTGTGTTCAAAATCACTACAATCGACCGACCTTGGTATCCAGAAAACAAACCCGTGTTAGTGTTTGGTTGCTTGTCCACTCCTCAGAGGTAGGTGTGCCGTTTCACTATGCACTTATGCCACTTAAAACAGACACTAGACAAAAGATAAGGGGAGACAGAAGTTGTACACATGTACCAACATGACGAAAACACAGAGGCACGCTCACAAACGCGCGCACTGACCACACTCCGTCTCAGTACATTCTCTCACTCCCATTATAGTGACGAACCAAATTTTAAAAAATGCATACAGTTTTATTTACACTACCGCATGTTACACATACAGTACACACAAGAACAAACCTACGCACTAGACCATAGCTAACTTAGCTACCGGCATAAGCTCAGCACCGTTACCTACAAAAATAAGTTGGACCCTTGCACTAACTAATACTTGAACTTTGCAGCATAAGAAGACAAACAAACATAAACTTAACTAATGCTCGCACTTTGCAGCACAAGTCTTCTAATAACTAAACAACATGCGTGCCCGCACTTTGCAGCACAGGTCTCTTAATAACTAAACATGCGTGCCCGCACTTTGCGGCACAGGTCTCTTAATAACTAAACATGCGTGCCCACACTTTGCAGCACAGGTCTCTTAATAACTAAACATGCGTGCCCACACTTTGCAGCATAGATCTCTTAATAACTAATCATGCGTGCCCACACTTTGCAGCACAGGTCTGTTAATAACTAAACATGCGTGCCCACACTTTGCAGCACAGGTCTTCTAATAACTAACGGAAGAGCAACACACTTTTTCAGCACGTAAACTCGGAGGAGGGGTAGGGGTTGGACTAGCACTTTTCAGCACCAAGTCCTCTAACTAAGGGAAGAGTAACACACTTTTCAGCATGTAGACTCGAGGGGTAGGGGTTGACCAGCACTTTTCAGCACATGGTACAGAAACCTGATGATGATGATGATGATGATGAGTTGATGCTTAATGTCCTCAGATGTCATTTGACATATTAGGGACAAGTTGTGACCAATGCCGAAGCACGGTTCAATAAATCTTTAGGTCCACGGAAACCAGAAGGCTCGTTAGGACGGACAGCCCAGGACATCCACCTCGACTCTCACACAGCTCCTGAACTATGCACAGAAACCGTAAACATGGTGCTTAACGTCCACAGAAACCATAAGGCTTATTAGGGACGGGGAGAAGGGGGGGAAGGGGGCATGGAGGTGGGGTGAGAGGGAGATTATATACCTATCGGTAAACTGTCACCACCAGAATGACTTCTGCATTAAGATGGGCAGCGATGAGAGCCATTTTAATGTTTCAGTAGGAAGTGATGGACAAAGTCACAAGACAGTGTCCACGAACCACAACCTTTTTGAAGAGAAAGGAGAGCCGAAGCGGTATCGAACCGAGGTCCTTCCGCTTACCAGCCTAACGCCTTACCGCTAGGCCAAACCGGCTCACACAGAAACCTGATGATGAATTGATGCTTAATGTCCTCAGATGTCATGAGACATATTAGGGACAAGTTGTGACCAATGCCGAAGCACGGTGCAATAAATCTTTACGTCCACGGAAACCAGAAGGCTCGTTAGGACGGACAGCACAGGACGTCCACCTCGACTCTCACACAGCTCCTGAACTATGACACAGAAACCGGGCAGGCACTGTCTTTTATACCGCACCGCGCGGCACCGGCCAGTCGCTGGCAGGCAGCGTCCGACTGGAGAGAAGGGGTGGGGGGATCTCAGGGCCCGTAACTCGAGCTAGCTTGCACAGCTCTCCCGCTACACTTTCATAAAACATTTTGACTTCCTTTATAATGTCCTTAGTTTCATATATTTCCTCACCATTGTTTAAACTAATCCTAATCATTTGTTTACTAACGTAATTACGTTTTTCAAGTGCACAAAAATATTTTGTTATTTTTTCTCCTTCGGCGACCCATCTCGCTCTCGATCGAAGCAGAACTCCCTCCATCTTTTTCTCTCTAAGTGCAATTAGCTCCTGTTTATAAGATTCTAGTTTCCCTTTCTCATCTTCTGTCAATTTAATTTTAGTTTCTAAGCTCTGGATATTGGTCTGCAAATCCCTTTCCTTTTCCTGATCCACACGTTTTTTCATTGTAGCATACGAGATTGTCTTTGGTCTAATTTTCATAAGTAGTACCTCTAAGAATAGCTGATCGGAAATTACAAATTGAATGTCACATTTTGGGATAAAAGGAAGTTGTTCCCGAGAATAGGGTAGAGCTGCATATTGTTCAATCACGGTTCTTATAACATTATTTATTTCGTTTGCAAACAGCTTATCTTTTAATAGGGAATTATTAAATTTACACAAAAGCTTATTTCTGGTTTCTAATTTCCCTAAAGTCAAAGTCAGTGTGATCATGGAATGATCTGTCCGGTAACCGGGCTTAATGTCTGCTTCTGTCATGTAAGTGGACAGCAAATCTGAAATTAGGAAAAAGTCCAATCTACTCTGTTGAAGGGGTGTGTTTCTGCGCCATGTATACCGTCTCATTTCAGGATGAATTTCTCTCCAAATATCTAATAGGTCGAGATTTATCATTAAATTTTCGACTTGTTCTTGTGCTTTAGCATTATTAAAGTGTTTATAATTATAATAATCTAATGTGAAATCCAAGACTAAATTTCAGTCTCCTCCAATAATAAGATTTTCAAAGCCAACTTCGTTGATCCGTTCCTCAAGCTCGGCATAAAACTCCGGATAATCACGGTTTGGGCCATACAAACTGACGATCACAAATTCTTTATCCATTATTCTGATAGTGGCAAATATATAATTTACAGCAATATCTTTATAAACCTTGTTTACAGAAAATTCGAAATTATTATTAAATAATATTGCGACACCCCTCGAATTTGAATTATACGAGGCAAAGTAACATTTATAACCCCACTCAGCCCGAATCCAGTTCTCTAGTTTTGGATCAAATTGGGTATCCTGCAATAGGTATATGGAATATGACTTATCTCTTAGATAGTGAAAAACATCTCTCCTCTTGCGCGGGTCAGCTAGGCCTTGGCAATTCATTGAAACAACCTTAACTGTATTGGTCATGGTATGCGTGATCTAATCCCACTACAGCCAGGACACACTATCCAACAAAGCAGAAGCATCATGGAAGGAACCACTTTCACGTGCGAACATAGCTCACAAAAATCCGCCACAAGTGTCCATACAAACAGTTCAAAACCTAAGCCAGTATAGGCACATGACTTACATACGCACAGATCACAACACGCTGAACCCAGCGCTGAATATGCGCGTACAGACATAATAAATTCAAAGACCATGGCCAATATAGTACAACCAAAAAAACAGGCAAACGGACAAACAATACAACCAACAAACAGGCATAAATAGGTACACAATAATTCCACACAAAAAAGTTACAGTATACTAAACTGTAGAAGAAAAGGAAAAGAGTGATTTTTTGGTGAAATCGCTGATAAGCAGCGCAAAAAGATATCACTCGACTGTCGAGTGCAGGTCAGAAGATATGAACTTAAAAAACAAAAGACGGGAAAATAGTGGAGAGAGCGAGACAGACAGACAGACAGACAGAAAGACAGACAGAGAAATAGAGAGAGAGAGAGAGAGAGAGAGAGAGAGAGAGAGAGAGAGAGAGAGAGAGAGAGAGAGAGAGAGAGGATAAACTTTCAAATAAAGAAGAAGAAAATACAGAGTAGTTCTCGCTCCCTCTCCCTCCAAATCTACCTGGGTCATAAAAAGGAATGTAAGGTCTACACAGGCAGACGTATCAAACATATTGGAATACACATGACTTTATCTTGCAGAGCAGCATACATCTTTACTTATAAGCATGTACTTACGTGAAAAATTAACAGACAAAAATGTAATAACAACCTAGTCTTAGACTAGAGTTACAAATTTGGTAATACGACTCCATAGTTTTGATTTACACAATAAATTAACGTGCAAGGTGTACGATGTTGATCAAAACTACTGGTTTATAATAAGTATATACCTGTGTGTACAAATGAAAATTACTTTCTCATTTAATGTTGTTTTTCGGGTTTTTTGTTTTGTTTTTGTTGTTGCTGCCCCCCCCCCCCCCTTTTTTTTTAAATCTTTTATTTTATTTTATACAAGAGTGATATGATTCTATACTCAACAACCACACTGTCTAAACAAGCTGATACTCACATACAGTACAAACAATACAATCAGCAATAACGCAAAACAGAGTGTCTGAATATTTAAATGGCTTAAGAATAAGTCGTGAGGACCTCCAGTGTAAACAACCGCATGCTGCACGCAGCAAATCAAACACATTCAATATTCCCAACCGTGCCAGTACATTCATATAATTAATACTCAGGTGCAAACCACAAAACACGGGCGTCTCGGGCTCCAAGGTGTCATATATTGTGAAGCAACACATGTATGTTATATAGAGGATGCAGCAATATAAGGATGCTGCAACTACAGAAGTATGACCTGCAAGTGGCCTACAAGCCAGGAAAGTACTTGTACGTCGCTGACACTCTGAGTCGGTCATACCTCCAAGAGACTAAAGAGCAACTTGTCTCAGAAACAGAGATAAATGCGATCAACCCCAAGTCGTATTTACCCATCTCACCAGAAAAGTACGCACAGAGACAATCTGTCAGCCAATGTTCGTCTGTATACCGAACCTCATTCGGATTCCGACGTCACTTCACGGTGAACGACCTGGTGTGCCATCCCGTGGCGCCACCGGGAATCGGCGGAGTGCGCTCTTCCACCTGAACGTTCCCGTCCAAGTCCGTCGCTCTGACCTGCACCGTGTGCAAACCCGAGCCTGCATCCCACATCCACGACCATTGACGCCAGGTGTCGATCGAGTACTCCTGCGCCAGTGTCGCCGGTTGCCATTCACCGTTGTCGACGCGAACCTCGACCTTCTCGATCCCGCGATGCTGCGCCCAGGCCGTTCCCGCCACCAGCACCTGGCCCGGCTCGATGGGAGCCAGAGCTGCCGGCACCTCGATACGCGAGGACGTCTTGATCGGTGCCTGCGCACCCCAACCGCGCTGGGTCCAATAGGCCTCGACCTTGTCGAAACGCGTGAGTTCCCACTCCGTCACCCACTTGGTGGCGGAGACGAAACCGTACAGACCGGGAACGACCTGCCGAACGGGATAGCCGTGCTCGAACGGCAACGGCTCACCGTTCATCGCCACGGCGAGAATCGCGTCACGGCCGTCGATGACTATTTCGACCGGGGTGCCGACTGTGAAGCCGTCGACGCTGGTCGAGAGGAGCATGTCGGCGTCGGGATGGACACCGACTTCGTCGAGCAGGTCCTTCATGGGATAACCGATCCACTTCGCGTTCCCGGCCAGAACGCCGCCCACCTCGTTCGAGACACACGTCAGCGTGATGACTCGCTCGATGGGCGTTCGCGCCACCAGATCGTCGAACGACAACGTCATCTCGCGGTCCACCATTCCGTGAATCCGCAGTTCCCACGAATCCGTCGTCAATTGCGGAACGAGGAGTGCAGTGTCGATTCGGTAGAAGTCGTCGTTGGGCGTGATGTATGTCGACGCACCCGCAATCGCGATGTCCGCACCCGCCGGAATCGGCGGCGCCGGGTCAGCGGCGGTGGGCACGACAAAATCTTCACGATTCGCTACTGCTCCGGCGATTCTCTGCCCCACGAACTTCCCGGCGGCACCCGCTGCCGCAGCCACTGCCAACGCCGCACCTGCCAGCAGAAGGAACTGACGACGAGGCAACCACGAGTCGGCGACGCCAGGCGAGAGCGGCACCTCGAGTTGCGTGATCAGCAACCGCAAGGTTGCGACGCCCGCCACCACACCGACCAGCGTCGGGAACACGTACATCGCATCGGCAGTCGGGCGCTGCATCGCCGCATACACACCAACCGCGCCCAGAAGAACGAGGATGACACTGCCGATCGGGCGGCGTCGCCGTTCCAACAGCCCGGCCACCGCACCGAGCAGAACGATCAATATCGACATTCCGATGAACAGCGCCGGCTTGTCATTGGTGCCGAAGGTGTCGATCGCGAACTCGCGAGCCCACGCCGGGGTTCGGTCGACGGTGGTTGCACCGACTGCGTAGAAGGGCGACGCGTCCGGGTTGATCGGCAGCGCCACCAGTTCACCGACGCCCAGGACGACAGCCGCGGCCAAGACCCCGGAGATCGCGTGAGCAGCCCATCTACGACGCGGTGGACGAGATTCGGTGCTCGGGTGCTCGTCGATGTTCTGTGTGACCATGTCGTCTCGGCTCTGTCGGTGCGAGTGGTGCTTCGATCGGATACCCGACATTCGGCGCTGCGGGCCATCCGGATGGGTGCACTCCTCCATCAAGAACTACTCCGAACTCGCGATTAGAGTGGGAACGATGACCGTCGACCTCAACAAGGACACGCTCCTGTGCATGTCGCTCTCCGGGCGACCGAGCAACATCGGCACCAGATTTCACAATTACCTCTACGAGGAATTGGGCCTGAACTTCGTCTACAAAGCCTTCACCACCGAAGACGTGCCAGCCGCGATCGGCGGCATCCGAGCACTCGGGATTCGAGGCTGCGGGGTGTCGATGCCGTTCAAGGAACAGGTCATCGAGCACATCGACGTCATGCATGATTCGGCCAGCGCCATCGACTCCGTCAACACGATCGTCAACGAGTCCGGAGTGCTGCACGCCTACAACACCGACTATCAGGCGGTGGCCGATCTACTGCGTGACAACAACGTCGACACGAGCCTGTCCGTCGCTGTCGCCGGCAGCGGTGGCATGGCAAAAGCAGTCGTCGCCGCGGTGCGCGACACCGGATTCACCGACGTCACCGTGATCGCCCGCAACCAGCAAGTGGGGTCATCGCTTGCGAAGCAGTACGGCTTCGACTGGCAGGCCGAACTCGGTGAGCTTCGTCCAGGTGTGCTGATCAACGCCACCCCGATCGGTATGTCCGGCGGCGCAGAAGCAGATGCACTGTCGTTCCCCGAGCACGCAGTGCGCGCAGCCGATGTCGTCTTCGACGTCGTCGCGATGCCTGCGAAGACGCCACTGATCGCGTTGGCGACCGAACTCGGCAAAACGGCGATCACAGGAGCGTCGGTCATTGCCCTTCAGGCCGCCGAGCAGTTCGTTCTCTACACCGGTGTGCGCCCGAGCGCGGAGCAGATCCAGCGAGCGTCGGAATACTCACGGGCGTAGGAACCACGTCGCCGTGAACGAGACCGGGGAGACTCCACCTCAACAACTCGCGCGGAACTTCAACGAGTTGTTGCAAGAACTGCGCGTCGCGCTCTCTGGTGTGCAGATCCTGTTTGCCTTCCTGCTGGCCGTGGCATTCACCGAACGCTACGAGGAAGCGTCGGCGTACATCCGCGGCATCCACTTGGTGACAGTGATCCTTGTTGCCATCTCGTTCGGGTTCCTGATGGCACCCGCGGTCTGGCATCGCATGCTTTTCCGCCGTGGGCACCGCGAGAACATATTGCCCGTGGCCAACCGATTCGCCCTGTGCGGCATAGCCTTTCTGGCCGCCTCCATGACCGGCACGGTCCTGTTGATCGCCGAGGTCGCCGTCGGCGGAGTTGCCGCAAAGATTTTGGCAGCGTGCGCCGCGATCATGTTCACGGCGCTGTGGTTTCTCGTGCCGTCATTCATCGATCGCACCAAGAGCTGACTCAGGCTCCGGTGTCGACGGCGCGAGTGCTGTCGTTGGACCACTGTGACCACGAGCCCGGGAACAGCGTCGCGTCGTAGCCGGCGATCGCGAGCGCCGCGATCTCGTGCGCTGCAGTCACTCCGGATCCGCAGTACACCGCCACCTTGTCTCCGACGCCCAGTCCGGCGAATCGCTCACGCAGGTGGGTCGTATCCAGGAATCGCCCGTCGCCGGTGATGTTCTCGGCGGTCGGCGCGTTCACCGCACCGGGGATGTGCCCTGCGACGGGATCCATCGGCTCGACCTCGCCGCGGTACCGCTCCCCGGCTCGGGCGTCGAGAAGGACACCGCCCTCGCTCGTCCAGTTGCCGACACCGTCGATGTCGACAGTCGGCATGTTGCCGCCGGTGAAAGTCACGTCGCCCGGGCTGACGGACTCGCCGATACCGGCCGCCAACGGCAGTCCTGCGGACTCCCAGGCCTGCAGCCCGCCGTCGAGCAGTCGGACATCCGAGAGTCCGGCCCACCGCAGCAGCCACCAACCACGAGCAGAGGCCGTGTTGCCGGTGGCGTCGTAAAGCACCACCGAATCACCGTCGTCGATTCCCCAACGACGCGCCGCGGCCTGCAGGTCTTCGAGACTCGGCAGCGGATGCCTCCCCTCGTCCGGCGACGGCGGCGAGGCAAGTTCCTCGTCGAGGTTCACGAATACCGCACCGGGAATATGGCCGTCGCGAAAATGCTGCTCGCCGTTCGAATCACCCAGCGCCCATCGGACATCGAGCAATCGCGGCGCAGCGCCGGCCTCGATGAGAGCGGACAGTTCTTCGACGTCGATCAGCACGGGAAGTGTCATGAGCCCATCCTGACACGACCACTCATGCAACCCCGAAGAAGGCACCGAGACCCACCAACAACACTCCCGTCACCACGTCGATTCGCTTGCCGACGCCAGGGCGACGCAGCTTCTTGCCGGCTCCGGCTGCCAACACCACAACGATCGCCCACCACAGCGCCGCGGCGACCACCGTCGCGCCCGCCAACATCAACGTGCGCAGCCCTGCGCCTTCACCCGGCTCGATGAATTGCGGGAGTAGCCCGAGAAAGAACAACAGCGCCTTCGGGTTCAGCAGGTTCGAGAGGAAGCCGTAGCGAAATGCTGTGGTGACCGCGATCGGTTCTTTCGCTGCCGGAATTCCCTCGTCCGAGGCTCGGGCCTTGAAAGCACTTCGAATCGCGGAGATGCCGAGCCAGGTCAGATATGCCGCCCCGGCGTAGGTGAGCGCGGAGAGCAACTGCGGCCGTGTCGCCACAAGTGCGGAGAGACCAAGTGACGCGGCAGCGGTGTGAACGAAGAGCCCGGAAATCACACCGGCGGCCACCACCGCGCCGGTCCGACGATCTGCCAGAGAATGACGCAGGATCAGGACAAAATCCGGTCCCGGCGTGAACAGGACGATGGATAGCAGGGAGCCGAAAGCGAGCCATTGACCGACACTCATCCGAAATACCTCACACCCGAGCTGATTCGAGACACATGTTCATGCCAGGAGTGTGCAACTGGATCCGGGAAGTTCAAAACGACTCCGGATATAGTTCGGCAGATGACGAAGAATGAGCCTCTGGATCCGGTGGACTGGAAGATTTTGGCCGAATTGCAGAACGACGCGTCGATCACCAACAAGGTGTTGGCCGATCGAGTCGGCTTGGCGACGTCCTCGTGCCACGAGCGCGTACGACGCCTACGCGCCAACGGCACGATCAGCGGCATCCATGCGGTTGTCGATCCGGCAGCCGTTGGCCGGTCGATGCAGGCGATCATCGCCGTTCAATTGCGACCACACCGCCGCGACCTCGTCGACCGGTTCACCGCCGACGCGCTAGCGCTGCCGGAAACGCTTGCGCTCTTCAACGTCTCGGGGCCCGAGGACTTCTTCCTCCACGTCGCGGTCCGTGACAGCGCTCATCTACAACGGGTATTGATCGACCACCTCGCCGCACATCCCGAGGTCTGGCACGCCCAAACGCACCTCATCTACGGCAAAGCGGTCACCTCACCCATCCGACCGGACAGGTAAATCGGGCCTCGAGCGGGTCGGGCAGAATCACTGACCATGTCGGACTCCACAGATACCACCGAACCGGAAGCCGTTCGC
Source organism: Alviniconcha strummeri (assembly GCA_963584105.1). Taxonomy (NCBI): domain Eukaryota; kingdom Metazoa; phylum Mollusca; class Gastropoda; family Provannidae; genus Alviniconcha; species Alviniconcha strummeri. The sequence goes on from OY757558.1 coordinate 12,350,289, forward strand.
AGCAACTCGCAGCCAATGAGTGCAGGCATCGTCACGGCCCTCGTCGGCTTCACCAGTTCGTTCGCGGTGGTCCTCACCGGCCTCGCCGCTGTCGGCGCGGACGCGACCGAGGCGGCGTCCGGACTGCTGGTTCTGTGTGTGACCCAAGCGTTGGGAATGCTCTGGCTCTCACGCCGGTATCGGATGCCGATCACCCTGGCCTGGTCGACGCCCGGTGCCGCTCTGCTCGCCGGCGCCGGAGC